>JADRCD010187442.1:0-16543 GCA_019843815.1 Montemys delectorum
TCTCTGTCTCTCTCTCTCTCTCTCTCTCTCTCTCTCTCTCTCTCTCTCTCTCTGTCTCCCTCTCAGATCTAGTTCTACAGCTATGGAACTCACAGGGAGAGGAAATACCAATGTTCCTAAATAGAACTTACTGGGTATGTCAACCACACTCCAGAGCAAGCTCCATACTCAGAACAGTTGGCCATAAACAAATCAGACTTCATTTTGTTAAGAGAAAGAATGGATATGAAATTGGATAAGTAAAGAGGTAAAGAGGGATCTGGGAGCATTTGGGGGTGAGCAAAGAATATGATAAAAATATATTGTACACAGTCTAAAGAATAAGTAAATACACAAATGACGAGAGCTATTTTAAAAGCTTATCTATCAAAACAAAAACCAGAAACCAGTTTGAGCTTGATAAGTAACATACAACAATGATGGTGGATTTATTAAAACAACAGGATATGGAATCACATAGAAGAAAAGCCTGTGAGAATGCCTATGAAGGATTATTTGGGTTAGCCTCTGGTTATGTCCATGAGCAATTATGTAGTTTAGGATAGTTGAGGTGAGAAAACCCACTCTGAATGTGAGATGCACCATGCCACGAGCTAGTATCTTGAATAGCATAAAAAGAACAACTCTACCTATATATAAGCATTCATTGCCTGCAGTGCCTTATCACACATTCCTTCCAAACAGCAACTGCCAATCAAGAGGAGTGCTAATAAAGAAATTGTACTCTGCTTCGTGACGTTCTAGTGATGTTTTGGTATTATCCAACCAGTCTTTTTCGTCCTGCCTGCCTTCCCCACCCCATCACTAGTGTTATTGATCATCTCTGAGGCCAATAGAAGGAGATGGTCAGTCAGTAGAGCAGAGTCACATGCCAAGGTGAGAAGAAGTGTAGTTTCAAGTTACTGGAAACCATGGCTCTGCCTCTGCAACCTTTCCTCCAGTTGCCTTTCCAAGGGTTTCCCCATCAGTGTATCTATTTTGAGAAGAATGCTGCCATTTAAGACACCATCTGACAGAGAGCTAAACTCAGAAACTAGATTTAAATCCTAATTCAAATAATCAGTGACTATATTTTCCTAATGTAAAGGATGGAGATAATTATACATACTCCACAGATAACAATGTAATTCTTGAATGAAATAACATTCAGAGAATGCTACTTGATGCTTGGTGTATTTCAGTCATTCAATAAAATGTTAAAAAAAAAAAAAAAAAAAGGAAAATTACTCAGCTCTTTTTTTCTTTTTCAGCTAAGCAACCAATCAGGATGTAATTCTCAGCTGAGACTCTTGGAAGATCTTACTGTCTTACCTCTCAGAGATTCTCCATAGCTGGTTTCTAGAATGATTTCTGGATGCTCTGGATACTGGAAACATTTTGGGAGGCACAGAAGAGAAAGAGTCAGTCTATCAAATGTACTACCTTTCCAAGTGCAAGGGATTGAAAAACTTCTTTGGGAACAAGATGTTTGCATAGTGAGCATCTTGGGGGCTGGAGGAAATACAAAGAAGCAATGAAAATAGGAAGTGACCTGGAGTAAACAATGGGGCATCTATATGGCAGGTGATCTCAGATGTTAAATTATCTTTTTGAGGTCACAGCCAAAGCTGTCACTCAAGCTCAAGGTCACCTCTCCTACATTTTATAGCTTGCTTTATACTAGAGCACTTACAGGACAATAAATAGTGACATTAATGATTTTAAGATGAGGAGAGAGTAACATTTCTAGAATAGCAGCTGAAATTTTCCCTAGCTGCCTTCTTCTCCCTATGTCCTCTCTTTATCTTCCACACTCCCAACCCCAGCAGAACAGCCAACTTACTGTTCTATCTCCTCTGATTCTGTAACAGCTTATCAGAAGTTATGGATTTCTGCCAAGTTTTTCTCATAATTCAAAGATCTCTGAAGTTTACATGACTCACTCCGGGGCAGATTAACACATTACATAGGAACTCCAGCACAGGGTTGGTGGCCAACATTGGTTACTAGTTAGATTAGTTGGGCCAAGTCACTTGACCTCAGGAAGTTTTCTTGAATAAAATACCTGTCCTACTAACACACCATGTTCTCAGAAGGTGACTGCAATGTCACCACTTCCTAATTCTCTTCCCATCACAACCTTTCTGGAGAGAGGCTTCCTCCTCTTCTCCTAGTACTTCCCTCACTGCCCCTCTGCCCCCACTCCATCCTGTTCTTCTTTTTAAAAGGGAAGGCTTCCCATGGACATCAACCATGTACAGCATATCAAGTTGCAACAAAAGTATGCACCTTCCCTCATATTGAGGCTGGATGAGGCAACCCAGGACCAGAATAAGAGTCCCACAAGTAGAAAAAAACAGTCAAAGACAACCCCTGCTTACACTATTAGGCATCCCACAAGAAGACCGGACTACACACTGTGATTATGTGTGCAGAGGACCCGGGTCAGACCCATAGAGGCCCCATGGTTAGCAGTTCAATCTGTGTGCCTCTTTGAGCCCAGGTTAGTAGATTCTGTGAGTTTTCCTGTGGTATCCTTAACCTTCTTGTTTCCTACAATCCTCTACCTCACAACCACGCTTCTTCAGCAGGGTTCCCAAGCTCTACATAATATTAGGCTCTGCTTTTCTAAATCTGTTTCCAGCAATTGCTAGATGAAGCCTCTCTAATGACAATTGGGCTGGGCAACAATCTGAGAATAGCAAATTATCATTAGGAATCATTTCACTGGGGGAGTGTGTGTGTGTGTGTGTGTGTGTGTGTGTGTGTGTGTGTGTGTGTGTATGAGTTGTTCTTTGTTCTATCCTAGGTCTCTGGGTAATTCAGACTCCAGACTATGGTTCCTGGCTCTCAGGCAATGTGATGGATGGGATCCCTCTTGTGGCATGCATCTCAAGCTGGACTATTCATTGCTTAACCATTCTTACAACTTCCTTACCACCTTTTCCATGGCATATCTTGTAAGCAGGACAAATTGTAGGTCAAAGGTTATATGGCTGGGTTGGTGTCACAATCCCTCCACTGGATATCTTGCCAGGTTACAGGAGGTAGCCAGTTCACAGCCTCAAGTTTATGGGAATGTCATTCACTTCATACCTGAGTAATCTTATAACTTCAGTCTAAGTCTAATAGTTTCACTATTAGATGGAAGGGTAGTCTCTTCCATTGAATATGAGCCCAAAGGTAATAATTCTTCAAGGAAGAGAAAAGTTCCAGTCTCTGTGTCCTTCAGCATTGTTCCTGATTCTTACTAAGTGTTCTATGTTTGTGAGCTGTTAAAACCCAAAGGGTACTTGGCTACCAGGAAAACCTGCAAACCTGGAAGCTATCTGAACTTCAGAAACTAAAACGAGATTCCAAGCAAAGTAATAAATGTAATAATGGCGATGAGCTAAATATTTCTAATCTATGAGCTGACTTTCTATAAGAAAAAAAGTTGGGATGTGTTATCCAAAGTTCAAAATTGGGAACTAGGCACTGCCAGTTTCTGGCTGAGCACCTCAAGCAACTTCAATGCCATTTGCACAGCAGTTTCCTCGCTATTCAATAGGGTGCAATCATATTCACTTCAAAGCAAATGAGCTGTCAGTCTGTTTAGTGAGGCAGTTGTGAGAACCCAAGCAGCTACTTAAATATTTGTGTCCTTTCCTGAGCCAGGCCACAATGGTGCCACTGCTGATAACCTGAGACCAACCAAATGCTCCTTGTCCTTTGCGCTGCTGCTGGATTCGGTTGCATAATGAGCCCTCATTTCTGAGAAAGGCCAGGTCAAACCATTCAGGCCATTCTCCCAGCGTTCGCCCACCCTCCATTCCAGGGAATTCCATTGGCCTGTGTCTCTAACAGCACAGCATTCCAAGGGAATCCTGTTTAACAAAAGCTCCATAGAACTACCAAGAGCTGGAATGACCAAGTTCACAGAATACAGATTTTGAGACCTTCCAATGCACGTCACGCTCCTCTTTCTCTAAGGGGTCAGTTTCATCAGTTATTGGTTTTGTCTTGATAGAACTCAGAAAATCCCACAGGAGAGAACCACAGGTTTGTTTTGTTTTTTGTTTTTCGGGTTTTTTGTTTGTTTGTTTTTTATCGTTTTTGTTCCATTTCTCCTGTTTGCTTAGCAACCCTGGTAAATAGCTTTGGGCAAACAGAAACCTTTTAATTCTACTGAGTCCTTACCTGGGACATTTTGGTTGCAAGAGTAACTGAAAAGGGCACCTTCGATTTAGATATTTTTCTCATAAGTAAAGCTTCTTTAACATTCCTGTAACAATAGGATAAAATAAGTGACTTTTGCTGTAATAGTAAAGAAATTAAAGAGTTTCTAACAGCTGACTGTTTATTCACTCAACAAGTGTGGACTGAATACTCATCAATCAATGGACATAGTTCTTAGGTGAATATATAACAGAGATTAAAGTAAAAAATAGAACAGTCAAAATAGGGCCTTATTCCTCTTGTCCATGGGGAATGGATCCAGATATCCATCTGGAATGGAAATATTCCAGATAACACAAACACCTGATTGCCTATATTTGTCCAGTGAACATTGGCTCTATTTCAACTACTTAAAGGTACATTTATTGATGTAAAAGTACAGAAAGAACAGAACTTTAAGCAGGCATACACTTACTTGGTTTTTGTTTGTTTGTTTGTTTGTTTTGTTTATTTACTGTGTCAAAAAGAACTAGGACTCTTATGGTGATCAAATGAATGGTGGCTTATTTACTTCTTTTAAACACTGCACTACGTTAGGTAATCCTGTATTTATTCATTCACTTCTTCAATCAATAATTGTTCCTGTGAGCTTTCTGTGTGTTAGGTACTAACACTACAGAAATGAAGAAACCCATCTCTCTGCCCTGTGAGACCTGTCATTCCCCTAGAAACAGAATACCAATGAAATGGTGAGTTCTAAGACATGAGAATGATGAGTAGAAGAAATGCAAATTTTTTAAAGAATTTTTTTACTTATTTTATATATATGAGTACACTGCAGATGTCTTCGGATGCACCAGAAGAGGGCATTGGATCCCATTACAGATGGTTGTGAGCCACCCTGTGGTGGCTGGGAATTGAACTTGGGACCTCTGGAAAAGCAGTCAGTACTTTTAACTGCTGAGCCATCTCTCCAGCCCCAGCAAGGCAAATCTTAAAACCCAAGTGTCCCTGACACTGCAGCATGTACTGGCACAGTTCCAAGTACTTATGAATTTATTTACGTGTATTTATGTAACTGCACAGCTCTAGGGGTTAATAACCCCACTTTGTAGAAGGGAAATTGAGTCACAAACTCATGCCATACAGTTAAAGTAAATTCCAAATTAGAGGAGTTGGTTATCTTCAGTGTATTTTGCCTCATTATATAAAATATCTAATGGTCACTTAATTAGGGGTGCAATGCACATTACCTTTTTTGTCACTTCTGATCTTTATTTCCCCCCTCCTAGCCCCACCAAAAAAAAATACAACTTCCTATTCTCATTTCTTGTAGTAGAGAATAAACAGAGACTTTCCTGATTTAGATACCTAAAGATACTATTGTTTCCTCCTTTGGATTATGAGCAGAGAAATTCCATTATATTAAAACAAAGATTTAGGATAAAGGAATAGAGTACTGGGTCCTTGTCCCAACTCTGTCTTCCATACCATGGGATGTCCAACAAATTGTTAACATTTAGTAGAGATTTGAACCAACCAATCTCAAGCCATAATAACATTACTACCATTATCCTCAACATTATCATCACCATCTTCATCATCCTCATCAGAAGCTTGGACCACAAATACACTTGGGCGTATTTGTTGATTGTGTGTTAGCCAAAGGCTTTAAACTCCTGAGCTCAAGATAGTCAGATCAGTTCCATCAAAAAACCCTAGAGACAAGAAAGAAAAGGCAGCAGCGTTTGGATTAAGAGGGAAGTCGTCTTTGTATCAGCAGAGCTGTATAGTGCTGAGCTGGTATGAGAGGTCTCTGAATGCCCTCAGAACTTTGCCAGCTTCCAGCTTCAGACCACTCCACTGACCTACTCTACATCACCATGTCTGGTGTCATTCAGTGATTCAGTGCAGGGTTCTGTGTCACTACTATCTGCTAAATGGATAATAAATTCTTTATCAACAGCACTGTGGTTTTACAGCCTTCTCCTGATACTTTTATTTTCAGCTTCTCTTATTTCTTCAGACATATTTTTCTGTTTTCCACACAGCTAGCTCCTCTTGCCTTTCCCATGTTCCATGCCTGTCACTAATTAGCACTCTCTACAGCCTTAGCTCCAAATGATTGTTTTGTTTGAGTTTGGGGCTGTGACAGTTTGAATATGCTTAGCCCAATGAGTGACACTATTAAGAGGTGTGTCCTTGTTGGAGTAGGTGTGGCTTGGTTGGAGGAAGTATGCTACGGTGGATTTGTGCTTCAAGATCTTCCTCATAACTGAGAGGTTCAGATTTCTCCCTGTCTGCCTTTGAATCAAGATGGAGAACTCTTAGCTCCTCCTGCACCATGCCTGCCTGAATGCCACTATGCTTTCTGCCATGATGATAATGGACTGAACCCCAGAATCTATAAGTCAGCCCCAATTAAATGTTGTCCTTTATAAGAGTTGCCTTGGTCATGTCTCTTGGTCAAGTGAAGAGTTGTCTCTTCACAGCAAGTGAAAACCCAAAGACAATGGCATAAGCAGAAATATCACTAAGTCCATCAGTGTATCTATCCCAACAGAGTAACACCATTGGCTGGGTTAAAAGGAAAAAATGGGATGTTCTTTTCATCTTTTATATTGTACTCCCATGATCCTCCCAGTAGCTATAAAAGTGAGCTATGTATATTACTTATATTTCTCAAATAAAAAACAAGCAAACAAAAACTATGCAAAGAAGAAAAACATAAGTTGGTCACTTCTGTAAGAAGTCTTTGGGTTTTCCACAGCACATTCAATAGAAAACCTATGGTGTAAATAAAATACACTGTCAGAGAGAGAGAGAGAGAGAGAGAGAGAGAGAGAGAGAGAGAGAGGTGGTATACTGTCCCTGTTCTTTGAGGGTTACTAAGATGGCTAATTTATTTAACACTTGAAAGCCTCTGAGAAGTCCTATAGCTCAAGACTTTAAAAGGTTTGTTTTTTTTTAATATCCTTGTACAAATATATATGGCCTTGAAGAATAAAGAAACCATGTTCCAGTAAAACAGGTAAAAGACTAGCATGTTTGTGAAAAGTAGACTAGCGTCAGAAATAGATAGATTCTGAACACTTTTTAAATATGTAGCAATATAAACTGATGAGTAGGCTGTAGGTTATAAGAAAATTAATGACAATCAGATGACTATGAGGTTTTAGGTCCTAGCAACAGACAAAAAGAGACTCTGTGGAAGTCTTCTATGGACTAAGCCCACCTCATCATCATGATAGTTTACAATATCAAATACTCTACCTTCTGAGGTCACACTGTGTCTAATTTCAGTTCTTTAAGATTGTTTGTTGGTTTTTGGAAGGACTCATGTGGCCAAAGTTGGCCTAGACATCAATGTAACTGAGGATGACTTTGAACTTCTTTTGAATATCTGATCCTCCTGCCTCTACCTCCTGAGTGCTAAGCATGTACCACCATTCTTAGGTTCTGATGGAATTAAAGAATTCCTACATTGTAGGCAGCAATGCTACCAACAGAACTATGTCACCACCCCCATTGTCTTTGTTGATAAAATCTCAACAACCTGTGCTAATCATGGCTGTCTTGATAAATCCCAAAGAGATGATAAAAGCATATATCTGAATATGCCTAGGTATATTTTCAAGGTAAATAATCTATCGTGAATATGGACAGCTCTGTTTTACACAATGGGGACTCAAGATGGAATAAAATGGGAGAACTAAAAGGATATCTCAAAAATACCAATAATCTAACTAAATATCATCTGTCTATTTCTCTCTTTCTACTGCTATGCAAGGAACTCAACTACGCTACTCTCCTTCCCTCAATGAACTGCAACCTCTGAGACTGTGAGCCAAAGTAAACTTTTCCTCCCTTATGTGTTTCTAGCTGGTATCCATCACAATGATAGTGACTCCAGCCAACATTTAACTAATCCATGTTTGCATACTGTTGCAGCCCTCACATCTCCTACATGGCCATGACTCAACAAGTGTATATTAAATGAATGAATAAATGAAAAAAGTAATGTAAATACCATGCAATTATTGCTTAACAAATTATAGTTACCTATAATTTGGTGCTGCAAATCAACCAATATGAATATTGCCAATCAAATTATTATGCAAAAAGAAGCTGGAGGTAAAAGAAGATGATGGCTAACAAGGGGAAATGTGGTCAGAAGATAAAGTCAAATTAGAGCACTTTGTCTAGACTTTTGAGATAGCCTGAGGCAGTCCTTTTCTGAGTCCAGCTCTTTCAATCTCATTGAACAGGGAGAAAATAGTATGATGGCCACAGGCCTCCATCTCATAGCTGAGTTTCAGTGGAAGCCATGGCTAACATCCTCAGCATTGCAAAGCTTTAACCGCCATAGAACATATGTATCCCTCCTTATCAGTTATGAATACACTTATATTTCCCATCTGGAACATTGTTCTGGAACATTCTCTCCAAGAACTAGTTTTATGTTCTTAGATCCAGCCAGCTTGTATAGATAGCCAACCTTTGTGGCTAGAGCTGAGGTCCCTTTCTTTCTCCCATAAGAGGTTACTACCTGAGTAAGAAAAACGGACAACAGAACTTTGCTGTAGCCCATGCCCCTTCAAAGCCATTTAGTGACCAAGTCTTCTCAAGTGGTACATAACCAAACCACAGAAGTCTTTCCTAATATTCTTACCATTGCTTTTCTTATCATTGTTATTGTGTAAACTTATTCATGATAGAATCTAGTTTGCTGCTTCAGCACGACAATCACTTTGCTGCTAATTAGCCTGGTTTATGGGTAAGATTACTAAAGGACAAAGTGATAACTCGCTTATGCAATGGTTGAACTGAAAAGGTTAAACAAGAGGCAGTGCTTCCTGATAACGGGTTCATGAACTGAGAAGAAGGGCTATAGAGTTTCCTTAACTGATCCACCCTTCTAAGATAGGAGTAAAAAACAGGAATATGATATTGAGCCACATTGAGAAATTATATACTGTGAAAACAAATGGTATGTGACTTAGAAGTCAATGGTTAATGTATAGGGTGCTGACTTTTCTTTCTGGCTCGAGGATTCCATGAAAGTAAACAATAGGAGTGCCACAATAGCAACAAAGGTCCCTCCTTACCTTGGAGCCATTCATAAGGATAGCATCAAAGATGAATCCTTGAACACAAGGGGCACAAAGTACAAAGCTAGCCTGGTGATCTTTAGGCCCCTATCTCAAAATAAAACAACAACTTGGGCTAAAGATATAGCTCTATGGTAGAGTACTTGCCTTGCATGTGTAAGACCCTGGATTCCATACATGGTACTGAAAAAAAAATCCCCTTTACATCCAACAAGGAAGGCAAATTGATGTCAGACAGCTCTCCAAATAAAAGTCTATGAGATCCACTGGACAGTAGACTGAGAAACATCCTTGATAGTATAATGGTCCAAATCCTGTTGTGCTACTACATCAAAACTAAAGCATCCATATTTAATTTTAATAATGGGCACAGTTTCATAACCGCAGACAAATGATTCTCTCTCTCTCTCTCTCTCTCTCTCTCTCTCTCTCTCTCTCTCTCTCCATTGCTCTAGCTCTCCCTCTCTCTTAGGATGTGTGTGTATGTGATTATTTTCACAACTTTTCACCATAAATTGGAGAATAGAATCAATCTCCATTAATTCTATTTTTAAAAGGAGGGGCTTGATGCATAGAGAGACATGATAACAATTCCCATATTACACAGTTTACTCTTAGAATTAGAATCCTGGTCTAGTTATCTATGCAAGGCCACAACTTTTTAACTACCTGGCATGGTGCTTCCAAGGTCTGTCTAATTTACTATATTTTCATTGTAATGACTGAAGAAGGTGGAATCTTCCCTCCAATTGGAAAGGACATCATTATAAGGGTTAGAGCAAAATTTGCATCTGAAGTACCTTTCCAAAATATTCCCAGTAGTGAATGGGTTATTTCCAACATTCATATTATGTTCTAGAGTTAATAAATTCTCAAGGATTTGGGAGTTAAAACATGTACTTGAAAAATTCAACTTGCAACTTGAAAGGTACTAAGCAGCAAGTGTCCTTGCAAGAGAGAGAGACAAGAGAGTTTTATGGAAGAATTAATTCCTGAGCTTTCTGTTCATTATTAGGTTAGAAAAAGTGAGGTAGAGATGAGTGGGCATAGCTTGAAGAGGAACAGAAGAACAAAGGCAGAGATGGTGAAGAGAGTGGTCTAGTTAGAGTATATGTCATCTTGTGGGAGGGAATTTAAAAAGCAAGTTGAAGCATGCATATGATTCTGAACACTGAACAATTAAAACATCAGTAATAAAAGGGATAGAATTCAAAGTGAAAGGTGGACATTTGAACTCACAAAGAAGATGTTCAGCATCTACCATGGTTCTTATGACCTAACAGCTATTTGATATGCATTTGCTAAGGGATTGGATTCATGTCATGTACAAGCTGAGCTGTCCTAGAAAGAGAAAGTTTTCAGGAACATCAATGACTAGCCTATTGCAATAGTTATCTGGACTATATAGGTCACCGTTAGTAGATGTAGGAATGTCAAAGGTTGCTTAGAAGCAATAAAGAAAACATTAGAAAAGTTCTTCAAAAGATAACAATTTCTTTATTGCTTCTAGAAATATTTATCAGTATCTATTTTAAGGAACTATGATTCCACTAGAGCTGCTGAAATTTCATGTATGTGCATCTCCAGCACTCCAAAAAACCTAGTATGGGAAGAAAATATGAACAGCAGACTTTACAAATAGAGACTTACACCATAACAACACAACCCATGTTAACCTCTGAAGGCACTAATTCAGCTTTTCTTTAAAAGGGTAATAGGAACTCAGTTGAAAGAGATGCAATTATTTTTTATTAGATATTTTTTTATTTACATGTCATATGATTTCTTCTTTCCCAGTTTCCCCTCAAAAAAAAAAAAAAAAAAAAAAAAAAAAAAAAAAAGACCAAAACAAAAAAACCCCAAAAAACAAGAACATATTGGCCCTGGAATTCCCCCACATTGGGGCACAGAATCTTCACAGGGCCAAGAGCCTCTCCTCCCATTGATGATCGAGACTTTGCAATCCTCTATTATATACATGCTGCCAGAACAATCAGTCCCACCATGTATAGTCCTTGGTTGGTGGTTGAGTCCCTGGGAGCTCTGAGGGTACTAGTTAGTTCATATTGTTGTTCATCCTAAGGGGCTGCAAACTCTTCAGCTCCTTTGGTCCTTTCTCTAATTCCTTCATTTGGGGACCCTGTACTCAGTTCAATGGATGGTTGTGAGCCTCTACATCTGTATTAGTCAGGTACTGTCAGAGCAAGAGATGCAATCATTAAACACAGTTAACTCATGGGGAAAAATACCTGAAGCTCAGGCTTAGCTCCAAGTACTGACTACAAGTTGTTTCTATTTGCTGTTATTTCATTGTTCCAAGAGGACTTTCAGAGAAAAGAAGAAAGATAGAAAAAAGAATATGGTCCTAGGGAATTTCTGTATGAATATGCTTGACATAGCAAGGGTCCATAACTGGATAGATAATAAAATTTACTCTCTGACATAAGAATGGAAACCTGTCTGCTCATTTAGAATTTGCTATATATGATAATCTATGTTATACTGAGAATCTATAAATTGTTTTGTTTTTTCTTAATAGAGACTGCAAAGATAAAAGTGATATTTTTATAAGACTGTTGTATCTATAATCACCCATTTTTTTCCACTTCTCTTCTCTGTATCACTCAGAAAAGAATGAATCCTCAAATTCTAGAGAATTCTAGGAAGTCCTCACCGAAGTCAGTATACCTCTGGATTACAAAGTCACAGCCAATCCCTCTTTTTTTTTTTTTTAACTTTTATTGCACTATGATGAAAAAAGTTACATGATTTCAATTTGTCTGAATTTGTTAACATTTAAAAACATATTTTAAGTAAATAGAATTAAATCACATTCTTGTTTCCCTTTTGTACCCCAACTCTTCCGGAGACCCCCTCTTCAATACCTACAATATCTTTTTTGTCATATTCCTTAAAATTTATAAAACATTATAATAAAAATGAGTATTATAAAAGTTGTTTGATATAAAAGAATCAATTTAACAGTGTTATGTAAATGCTTGTCTACAGCAATACTGAAAATACATACGTTTTTCTCAGTATAAATTTCAAATAACTCCAAACATATTAACTGTATATTTCAAAATAATACATCACTACTAGTATTTTCTTAAATGAACATAAATATATAAAGTCTTTTTGTTTGTTTGTTTTGTATTTAGTAGAGTTTAAAATCTTGGCTCTTTCTGTAGTACAAGCCTAAAATAAGAACAATTTTTAGGCATTGGATTTCATTGTAATAAGGCTGTACTTCAATGACCCTAAAATCACTGAAGGATTTTACCTCCATTGTAGCTAAGCTGAGAGTTGACAGTTCTGCTGCTCCAAGGAATGAATTGTAGGCACAATTTTTGGATACATACTTCCTGCTATGCTCAAAACTATTTGACTTGAGTGAGTGACTTTATTCTCAGGCCACAGAGAACAGGTTACATTTATTTAAGAAGTGGTGTGTGTATTAAGATAGTCTATCCATAAACTCATTCACCAACTGTTTCAATGAACAATGGTTCTGCTTGGAGGGTGGCACAGACATTAGGTGTGGGTAAGAATCTGGTTCATTGGCTGTGATAATTTGGAAAAGCATTCATCCCAGAGAAAGAGTAATTTGTAAAGTCCTCTTCTTTAAACTTGATACAAGACCTACAAATGTCAAGCAAAGCATTCAGTCTCACTCTTTGTTGTTCTCTTTCCTACAAGCCACCTCCCAAGTTAATTGTCTATGTCTCCCTTGGGTATATAAATACTTTTGAAGTATATAAGCTGTTCTGAAAACCATAGTATAGTGTAATAACATGAAATAAACAGTACTAATAATAGAAAGGCTGAGAAAGGAGCAGCAAGATTTCAAGACCCTTATGTTGTACACACCAAGATACTATCACCAACAAGCTGAAAATATATATAGATTGTACAATATTGGACCTATTTCTCCAATTACAAAATTAGAGAGACCATTGGATGACAATCAACAAATTTCTAATTCCTCATATTTTTGGATTTCAATCACTTAGGATATGTTGGTAATATTAACTTTCATATTAAGATATTAAGAAAAGGTGATTGTCACTTCGTGTTGTTTATGTTGTAAGAGGTGGAATTAGATTTGTGTGGATTTGTTGAAAGATTACTTTCTTGTTATTTCTAGGGTGTAGTTTTGCTCTTTATGTTGATGTTTTCCATCTATTATCCTTTGTAGGGCTGGATTTGTAGAAAGATATTGTATAAATTTTGTTTTGTCATGGAATATCTTGTTTTCTCCATCAATGGTAATTGAGAGTTTTGCTGGGTATAGTAGCCTGGGCTGGTATTTGTGTTCTTGTACGGTCTGTATGACATCTGCCCAAGATCTTCTAGCTTTCATAGTCTCTGGTAAGAAGTCTATCATAATTCTGATAGGCCTGCCTTTATATGTTACTTGCCTTTTTTCCCTTACTGCATTTATAATTCTTTCTTTGTTTAGTGCATTTGGTGTTTTTATTATTATGTGACAGGAGGAATTTCTATTCTGGTCCAGTCTATTTGGAGTTCTGTAGGCTTCTTGTATGTTCATGGGCATCTCTTTCTTTAGGTTAGGGACGTTTTCTTCTACAATTTTGTTAAAGATATTTACTGGTCCATTACCAGTAAATCTTGGGAATCTTCACTCTCTTCTATACCTATTATCCTTAGGTTTGGTCTTCTCATTGAGTCTTGGATTTCCTGGATGTTTTGGGTTCAGAGCTTTTTGCTTTTTGCATTTCCTTTGACTGTTGTGTCAATGTTTTCTATGGTATCTTCTGCCCCTGAGATTCTGTCTTCTATCTCTTGTATTCTGTTGGTGATGCTTGCATCTATAACTCCTGATTTCTTTCCTAGGTTTTGTATCTCCAAGGTTGTCTCTCTTTCTGATTTCTTTATTGTTTCTATTTCCATTTTAAGATTCTGGATGGTTTTGCTCATTTCCTTCACCTGTTTGATTGTGCTTTCCCGAGGTGTCTCATGAGGTAATGAGCAAACAGCCAATCAGAGGTGAACACGCCGCTCCAGGGTATATATAAGTAGTGCACTTTCCAGGGCTCACGCTCTCCTCGCCACATGGTAATAAAGGTTTGCTGCAGAAGGATCCTGTGTGTGTCTGTGTGTTCCTGCCGGCGGGAAAATAGCGTGGACCACACGTGGTGCCGAGACCCAGGACTTCGCCATCACCGGCACCACTGAGGAGACCCCCATTTTCGGGGAGGGTCCAGAACTGCAGGACAAAGGTAAGCTCTGAGAGGCATGTTTGGTCTTGATCTACAAGACAGTATGTCAGAAACAGAGTGAGATAAGAGGTTAGGAGCTCATAAAGAAAAAAGAAGAGGCATGCCTAAGGAAAAAGACCCTTCCAAAGACGTTCAGTCTGCAGAAGCAAGAGACAAGGGAAAGGACGCCCTGGGAGAGAAGTGTAAGAAGGAACAGGCCTCAGAAAAGAGATCTATTTATCCAATAAAGGAACTAGAGGTTTTGGGGCTTGATAGTTCTGAGTTGGAAGAACTGGGTCCTGTTGAGGAAGCAGCTGGCTGGGAGGAGCCGCTGCTGCCAAATCAAAAGCGAAAGAAAGATGGCGGTGGTGGGCAACGCCGTGCCTTGCAGAGCCCGGCCTGGTGGGGCCTGGGGCAGCAGGTCTCCTCAGTCTGGGCTGCGATTGCGGCCGGGCCTAGTGGTGACAAACTGGTGGCCAGTTTGGAATAGAGAGAGAGGCTCTCTCTATTTCCAATTCAAAGACGATGGAGACTATCAAGTTAGCAAGCCAGGCCTTGGGAATGTTTGATGATGAATAAGGAGGCTGGTTATACTCTACTCAAAATACCAGCAACACAGACATAACCATTACAAGCAATACCTTTGGGCAAAAGGCAATTTGGATCAATGGTACTTTTATATCACCTGACGCCATTTATAAGGAACGTCCTTCTCAACCTAGGATAGCTCCCCATTGTAGTCTAGATAATGAAGAGACCATTCCTCCTTGGTCTGATTGTCAGTCCTTTCTTACTAGTTGGGCAAACCAGGATAAGACCTTTTCCTTCTCCCCTAATATGAGGTTTGACCCAGAAGGAGAGGAGGATATGAAACAGGGGATGTTTATTCAAGATTTCAAGGTACATCCTTTCCATAAGTGGTTACTCTGTGGAGTTAATGGTAGTTGCACAGATCTTAGTCCGTTGGTCTTTATTCAGGGTGGAACCACAGGGAAAGCCATCTTTAATGGTGTTTCCAAATTTTATCAGTTTCATAAGATAGCAACCCGGAGACCTGATGGAACCTGGAAAATATATAATAATTCTACTTTAGAAATTACTGGGGTTGATAAAATTCAAGAACAAATTGACTTTTCACCTACCCCGGTGTGTGTTTATCCCCCCTTCCTGTTTATTCTTTTAAATTCTTCATTTGAAAATTGTACTAATGATTCCTGCATAATGTCTCAGTGTTGGACCGCCAAACAGGCAAGGCGTGCCATGGTTGCTAAAGTGCCAAGATGGGTTCCCGTTCCCGTAGAAATCCCATCTACTCTGTCATTATTTAGACAGAAAAGAGATTTTGGAATAACCACAGCCATTATAACGGCGATCTCTGTCACCGTGGTTGCAGCTACTGCCGTTGGGATCGCCATGTCTACCTCAGTCCAAACAGGCACAGTTTTAAGTCAACTATCTGCAACAGTGGCAGACGCAGTCGACCATCATACTTCTGCTAGTGCCCAATTAAAAGGCGGGCTGATGGTGGTCAATCAGCGCATTGATTTAATAGAAGAAAGATTGGATATTCTTTTCCCATTAGCCCAATTGAGGTGTGAAAGAAGGTTGGGTGCCCTGTGCATTACCAGCGTGCAGTATGATAATTACACACAGGCAGCTAACTTGTCTAGAAAATTATCTTTATATCTTGCAGGGAATTGGTCGGAGGGATTTGATGAGACCCTTGAATCATTGCAAGTGGCAGTAGTAGCCATCAACTCAACACGAGTGGATCTATCACTGACTGAAGGACTCTCCTCTTGGATTTCTTCAGCCTTTTCTATCTTTAAGGGTGGCCTGTTTAGTATTGCCTTGTGTGCTGGCTTAGTGTTTCTTCTCTGGATAGTTTGCAAGCTCAGAGCCCAACAAAAACGTGACAAGGTAGTAATTGCCCAAGCACTTGCTGCGCTAGAGCAAGGAGCCTCTCCCGATATTTGGCTCAGCATGTTAAGAACAAAATAAACCCTCAAAGGCTAATGGTCAGCGAGACTTAGCTCTTGCACCCCGTGGGGTCTTATCCCATTGCACACGGGA
>JADRCD010187444.1:2333-19909 GCA_019843815.1 Montemys delectorum
ACTTGGGAGGCAGAGGCAGGTGGATTTCTGAGTTCGAGGCCAGCCTGGTCTACAGAGTGAGTTCCAGGACAGCCAGGGCTACACAGAGAAACCCTGTCTCGAAAAACCAAAGAGAGAGAGAGAGAGAGAGAGAGAGAGAGAGAGAGAGAGAGAGAGAGAGAGAGAGAGAGAGAGAGAGAGCCCCCAGGGCAGGCAAACTGTAAACGTCAGCTCTCCTTCTCTGTCTTCCTCTCCCCTTCCCCTCCCCACTTCTGAGTGAGTTCTTATTCTACAGAGTATGCAGTCAGTGCCCCGTTGTCACTGTGACCTAGTCATTTTGACCAGCACCTGCCTGTTAGTCAGGTCATCATGCCAACATCATACCAGCCTTCCCCTTTCTTCCCCAGCGACTCACAATGACTCACAACACCGCCCCCCCCCCCCCCCCCCCCCCCCCCCCCACCCCCCCCAGAGCCTGCAGTCTGCAGTCTGCTCCGCAGACATCAGAGGACAACTGGAGGCCCCTCCCACTTCCTCCCCTGTTGCCTGCTGGTGGTTCAGAGAAAAGGCTTCTGTCCGGGCTTCTCTGAAATCTGTAAGAAGCAATACCCTAGCTCCGCCTCTTAAGCCCAATCTCTCCTCAGAGGCAACTCACCACCGCCCTCAAATTCTGCCGTACATCTGCTCATGGGTTAGCAATGTAATAAACTTCTTAACCAAAACATGACCCATCTCAGTGTCCCCCAGATGCCGAACTCAGGACTTTGCCCCGCCCAGCTCTCAACCCCCGCCCCATTCTTAGAGTACCCATTCTACTCTCTGCTACCATGAGTTTGACTTTTTTAGATTATACACTTGAGTGACAGCATGCGGTGTTTCCTTTTCGGTGCCTGCTTCGTTTCCCATAACACAACACCATCCAGCGAGCATCTGTGTTGTCGAAGTGACAGGGTTTCCTTCTTTTTAAAAGCTGAATTATATTTCACTGTACGACGTAGTGACTGCGGTTATGATAGCAACACCACCATATTGTACCCTTGAAAATCACTAGCAGCCCTCGGGCACGAGAGTGCACATCTGTAATCTGAGCACTGGGAGGAGGAGGCAGGAGAATTAGGGGTTCAAGACCAGCCTGGGGTGGGGTAGGGTGGGGTGATGGAGAAATGTCGGAGTGTTTAAGCGTGAGCACTCCTCTTACAGAGGACCGAGTTCAGTTCGAAGCACCCTTATCAGGGAGCTCACTACCACCTGTAACTCTAGCTCTAGGAGGTCCACCCGAGAGCTTCTGCCATCTGAGGATGCTGCACTCAAATGGTCCATCTTTACATGACATACATGCATACACAATCTTTAAAAACACCCAGGGAACTTTGAAGGACTCTGGCTAGCTCAAATGTGGTGAGCATGGCTCTGATAGGCTTTGCTCTTCTCTCTGCCCGTTCCCTCTGCCTTGCTAAAAACCATTAGATTATACTCCTAAAGCTAGCCTCCAAAAGTCTACGTAGGCCCCTCTTTGGCCACTTCCTCCTCCTGAGGCTAAGAACCAAGGCCTGCTATCAAAGCATTAAAGTCCAGCAATCACACACCCCCTTTCTTCAAGAGATACCACCTCAACCTACCCTGTTGCGACACAGCACCCCACACACACCCGCCCTTTTTCTTTTCTTAAAACTCACGCCTGCAAGGTTATTTGGTGCTGTTTTTCTGAGTCAGAAAGCAGCCACTTTAACTTTTCTTCCCTGCTTTATAAAGAACCTCTCTGAAAATAGGTGTTTGGGTGTGGTTTATGCCTGACCGGAGGTCAGAAAGAGAACCCCCACTGTGCAGGGGTGGGGTGTCCCTCAAACTTAGTGGAGCCTGTGTGTATCTATAGCTATAGCTCTATCTATCTATCTATCTAGAGAGAGAGAGAGAGAGAGAGAGAGAGAGAGAAAGAGAGAGACAGAGACAGAGACAGAGACATAGAGACAGACAGGCAGACAAAGAAAGAGAGGCAGAGAGACAGAGAGAAGGGGGAGGGCTGTATTAGAACAGGCTAGGTTGAGCCCAGTTTCTTATATATGTATATTTTTCTCTCTCTCCCTCTCCCTCCCCCCACCTTCCAGACAGGGTTTCTTTTTGTAGCCTTGGCTGTCCTGGAACTAGCTTTTTAGACCAGGCTGGCCTTGAACTCACCAAGATTTGCCTGCCTCTACTTCCGGAGTACTGGGATCAAAGCTGTGTGTCACTACTGCTTGGCATTAAAATATAATTTTTTGTTTGTTTGTTTGTTTTCGAGACAGGGTTTCTCTGTATAGCTCTGGCTGTCCTGGAACTCACTCTGTAGACCAGGCTGGCCTCGAACTCAGAAATCCACCGGCCTCTGCCTCCCAAGTGCTGGGATTAAAGGCGTGCGCCACCACCACCCGGTCTAAAATATAATTTTTAAGAGGAGATTTATTTTTATTTTAAGGAGAGCATTTGCTTAAGTACATATAAGTTCAACACTGAGTATGGTACTCACAGACGCCAAAAGCAGGTGTCAGATCCTTGGAACTGGAGTAGCAGGTGGTTATGAACTGTCATGTGTGTGCTGGAAACTGTACCTGGGTCATCTGCAAGGACAGCAAATGCTAGTTAGTGTGTGTGTGTGTGTGTGTGTGTGTGTGTGTGTGTGTGTTTTAAGACTAGCAATGGCCAGGCGGTGGTGGCCCACGCCTTTAATCCCAGCACTTGGGAGGGAGAGGCAGGCGGATTTCTGAGTTCGAGGCCAGCCTGGTCTACAGAGTGTGTTCCAGGACAGCCAGGGCTACACAGAGAAACCCTGTCTCAAAAAAAACAAAAAAACAAAAAACAAAAAAACAAAAAAAAAGACTAGCAATGTAGGCCAGTGTGGTAGAGTGCCTGTTTAGCATGAGTGAGCTCAGCCTGGGAATCATCCCAGCCCAAAATGGCACCAATGAGTGAAGAAGCCCAGATGATTCTAAATAACTCCAGCTTCTGAGGCTCTAACTCACTGCCATCCACCGTGACATCTGTCCAAATCCCTGACTCACGGAATATATTGTATTGATATAAAGGATAGTTGTTGGGGAAGAGGTAATTGTGTATACGTCCATAAATGACCAGAAGAGAGACTCTGCATCAAAAAGTAACAACAAGCATAATTAAAAGGCCTGGAAGTGGTTACAGCCATTACTCCACTCCGGAGCTCCTGCTGAAGGTCTGGGTCGCCGCCTATCCTGCCGCTAGGTGGCGCCAACGATCGTTTCCAGCAAAAGCGGGGTCCCGGAGTCAACCGTTGTCTTGGGACGACCGGGCTACAAGGGGCCTTAAAGCTAGTATTAAAAACACATAATCTTCCCATGGAGAAAAGCGGCTCTGCTTTCCATCTCTCCACACCAATTCATTCTCCCCCGCCAAGCCTTGTCCCCAAGCCAAGAAAGATCAGGAAGCATGGAGTCCTTTTCCGCAATTCTGTAGCCTCGCTGGAGAGGGAAATTGTGAGGTCCTTGCTCCACTCCCCTCCTGTGCTCTGTGGAATAGATAGTCTTGTCTTATCCTTTGGGAAATGAGGTGTAGCTAAAAAGGGAGACCTCAAACTCGTTGTGGTTTAAAAAAAAGTTAAAATTTTTTTAAAATTGAAAACTATGGCTGGAGAGATGGCTCAGCGGTTAAGAGCACTGACTGCTCTTCCACAGGTCCTGAATTCAATTGCCAGCAGCTCACAACCATCTGTAACAGGACCCCACGCCCTCTTCTGGTGTGTCTGAGACAGCAACAGTGTACGCACATACATAAAATAAATAAATAAATCTTTTGGGCTGGGGAGATGGCTCAGTGGGTGAGATCACTGGCTGCTCTTCCAAAGGTCCTGAGTTCAAATCCCAGCAACCACATGGTGTCTCACAACCACCTGTAATGAGATCTGACGCCCTCTTCTGGTGCGTCTGAAGTCAGCTACAGTGTACATGTATAATAATAAATACATTTTTGGGCCAGAGCAAGCAGGGACTGAGCAAACGGAGTTGACTGGAGCGAGCAGAGGTCCTAAAAATTCAATTCCCAACAACCACATGAAGGTTCACAACCATCTGTACAGCTATAGTGTACTCACACACATAAAATAAAAAAATAAATCTTTAAAAAAAGGAAAAGGAAAAGGAAAACTGTGTGTGATGATGTAACCCTGATTCCAGCACATGGGAGGTGGAGACAGAAGGCTCAGAAAGTCCAGATCAGGCCAGCAAGACGGCTCAGCTGGCAAAGGCACCTGCCATCATCCTGTCTTTATTTTGGGCCAACAATATTAAATTGATTTTTTAAAAAGCATTACTGATTTGTAATATTCATCTTTCTTTTCTTATTTCTTCCTTTCCTTTTCCTTTCTTTCTTTGGCAGAAATTTTTGTAGCCCAGGCTAGCCTTGAACTAATCATGTAGCCAAGGCCTTGAACTTCTTTTATTTTGAATTTTTATTAAATTTTGTTTAATGGGGGCTGAAGGCATCTACCGTGGTACATGTGTGGAAGTTAGAGGATAGCTCACAGGAGTCAGTTCTCTCCCACCATGTGGGTCATGGAGAGCTAACTGGCTGAGCCACCTTGCTTGCCCAACCTTTAACTTCAGGTCCTTCTACCTCCACCTTTCAAGGTCTGGGATTATAAATATATACAATATAAAAATGATTATCTAACGATCTATTTTCTACCTACCTATTGTAGGGTCCAGCCTCGACACAGGATCGGAGTTCTCAGCTGGAAGCAGGGCTATCTGGAAGGCGCATAGTAAACAGACACAGACTACTTTTTGGGTACTAGCTGACAGGCAGTTTTTCAAGGCTTAAAGTTTCTCTCTCATTCTCTGCTCTCTTTCTTGCTCGCTCATTCCCTCGCAGCTGAGGCTGCATACACTCTGGATTCTTCTGCTTTTCTCTCCTATGCACTCTGCTTTTCTCCTATGCGCTTTTCTTTTCTTGAAGTCTCACACTCACACACACCTCTGTGGTTCCCCTTTCACTCACACACACACACTCTCCATACACGCCTCACATTCTCTCTTCACTCTCTCTTCACATGCTCTTCTCATGCTCACTCTCTCTCACTCTTCATTCGCTCCCCACATTCACCTCACATACTCTTCACTCGCTCTCCACACGCTCACTACTCACTCTCTGCACTCGCTCTCTACCTGCTCTCTCGCCTTTTTCTTGCCCCAGTCTTTTATTGATACTCCAAAGGCAGATAAAAAAAAGACATTGTATAATCATCGCCAAATCAAATACAAAAGAATAACCACATTCCTCAAAGATTCAAGAATTACAATCTCTCCCCAAAGTTTCAAGCTTCCCTATTCCCAGGCCTATAGCCAAAATAATAATTTCAAACTTACCATTATTTAAACTTTAACTTATTATACTTCAGAGCTCAGAGCTCTGGGGCCAGTTACTTGCATTTTCTTGTGAAGCTCTAATGATAAATGACATGGGCAAAGCTGCCAGGCAGTGGCCAGAAAGAATCAGGTTAACCCTTAACTCAATAGTTCCGCTAGCTTTCTGCATCTGCACATTGCACACATTGACTCTCCTAAGAGTCTTAGTGTTTTAAATTAGTTTCACTAATATAAAATTTTACATATTCTATACTTGCTTATCCAGGAACCACTCTCAAATATTATGCAACTTATTTTATAACTTCAATAGCTTTTTCCTTTCTTGAGGTCCCAGTGTTGGCTCTATTTCATTTTCTAATAATTCCTTCAAACTTTCTTTGCAAGTCAAGCATGAATCTGGAACTACCATTGTGCAGTTAGTACATTGTTTCCAAGATGAGAACACACAGCATACACCTGGGCCATTAGGACTATGCTGTGCTGTACCCCTATGCCTCAATTTTAATTGTTTAAGAATCATTACATCAAGGAACATCTAGTTTCACAGACTTCACCAGAGCAGAAGGAGATAGGAAAGTCAGATATAATAGAATAATTACGCACACCAAGGCCAACTGAAATCTATACAGCCATTGTTCAGGGCTAAGGTTAGGAGAAATGGGAACAACTGTTTTTTACAAATAGCTACCTCGGGCTACTGAGATCTCTCCATCCTGGCTTACTGCAGGCAGTCCCTTATTTCAGATGGCCGGTTCCCTAGGGGGATGTGTCTCCTGCTTCTCAGGGTCCCAGACACCATCCTTTTCTACAAGGAGCTGCCGATGGCTTCTGAGATGTCTCCATCCGGGCCTACTGCAGGCAGTTCCTGTCATTGTATGCTGTCCCCAGCAACCTATCATCTATCTATCTATCTATCTATCTATCTATCTATCTATCTATCATCTACCTAGCTATCGTCTATCTATCATCTCTTCTATCAACTATTATCCACCCATCATCTATTTATCTGTCTTCTACCTATCTAATCTATTCATCTTTCTATTCGTATATCATCTATCTATTTATCTAATCTATCCATTTATCTCTCTATCATCTATATCAATCTCTATCACCTATATATATCTACCATTTATCAATATATCTATCATCTACTTTTCTATCTAATCTATCCATCTTTCTATCCATCTGAGGCTACCATCTATAGATCATCTATCTTCTATCATCTAACATCTCTCTATTATCTATCATTCTACTATCTATCTATTTCCATCTATCCATCTATCAATCATTTATCATCATCTGTCTATTTTGAGACAGTGAGTCAAGATCTTGCTATGTAGCTCTGGCCCAGAACTCACTATTTAAACCAGGCTGGCTCCATGCAATCCTCTTTTCTCTGCTCCCCAGTGATGGAATTACAGGTGCACACTCCAAACCCAACTTTAGTCAGCTGAGTATTAATTGACAAATACAAATTTTATGGTGCATAACATGATATTTTGAAATACTTGACATTTTGGGAATGACTAAATCAAGCTGATGAGTGTAGAAAACCTCACCTATTCGTCATTTTCTTGTGAGGAGCACACTTCAAATCTACTCTTCTCAATTTTCAAGAATACAATGCATTGCTCTCCATGGTAGCCAACATCGCGCTCTTAAAAGCTACTCCCCACTGGGCTTTCCTCAGTGTGAGTCACTGACTGAGTCAGTGGAAGTTCATACTTCAAATTCTAACCCAAAATAGACTTACCACACATGATTCAGCAATTCAAAGTCTGAGTGAAGACCCAAAATAATCGACATCAGGATTCAGATATTTCCATTTTTAATTGCATTTATTCATTGATGTGTGCATTCATGTGGGTGTGTACTTGCCATGGCATCTGTGTGGATGGAGGTCAGAGGGCAACTTATGGGAATAGGTTCTCTCTTAGCAACATGTGGATTCCGGGAATTGAACTCAGGTCATTGGGCTTGACAGCCAGTGATTTTTATCCAATGAGACATCTTGCTAGTGCTCACACAGATAGGAGAGGTTGAAGCAACCCAAACGTCTGTGTATAGATGAATGGTTAGACAAAACGTGGCCTATGTGGCTGGGGATGTGGCTCAGTGTAAATGGAGTGCTTGCCTAGCATGTGCAGTGCCCTGGACCCAATCCCCAGCATTGCATACATCGGAAAGATGAGCACGGTTATAATCCAGTCACTTGAGAGACGGTAGCAGGAGGATCAGGGATTCAGCTGCATGGAGAGTTTGAAGCCAGTCTGGGAGACATGAGATTGTGCCTAAAACAAAACAAACAAAACCCAAATAGAGTGGAGACGTTATGAGTGTTTTTAAATATTGAAAACTGAACAGCATATGGGGCAGTGATGATGCACATCTTTAATCCCAGCACCTGGGAGTCAGAGGTTGGTAGATCTCTGTGAATTCAAAGCGAGTTCCAGAACAGCCAGGGCTACCCAGAGAAGCCCTGTCTCAAGTTCCTCCCCAAAAAAAAAAAAAAAAAAAAAAAAAAAAAAAAAAAAAAAAAAAAAAAAGGAGAAGAAGAAGAAGAAGAAGAAGAAGACTGTACCTCAAATTCATAAACAGTCAAAACTTTTTTTTTTTTTTTTTTTGGTTTTTCGAGACAGGGTTTCTCTGTGCAGCCCTGGCTGTCCTGGAACTCACTCTGTAGACCAGGCTGGCCTCGAACTCAGAAATCTGCCTGCCTCTGCCTCCGAGTGCTGGGGTTAAAGGCGTGCGCCACCCGCCACGCCCAGCTAGAACCAAAACTTTTTAACTTTTTAAAAAAGTTATAACTTTTTAAAATTATATTTCTCTCTCCCTCCCCACCCTGTCTTTCTTTCTTTCTCTTTTTACATGTGTGTGCGTGCACACACGCGAATGTGCACGTTTATGCACATGGAGGAGTCCTCTCTAATGCTCTTCCTTTATTTACTGAGTCAGGGTCTCTCAGCTGAATACAGAGCTCACTGGGATCAGGTAGGTAAGCTAGCCAGCTTGCTCCTGAATCCACCCGTCACATTTCCTTGGAAGCACTGGCATTACAGGCTACACTAGGTCCACCTGATATTTTCTCGCTGATGGGGACTTAACCTCAGTGCTCACACTTACACGGTGTCTAGTTTACCCACAGAGCTATGATCTCAGATCATTAATCCAACATTTTAAAATGTGGGCACTGGGAACTGAACTCCCATCCTCATGCTGTGTGGCCGGTGTTTTATCTCCTGATGCATCTCAGGTCAATGCTTGCATCTTTAAGTGAAAATGGAACTTGGTATGCCTTCCAAACACTGAAAGATAGGACAATAACATGGGCTATTGATTGTTATTAAATATATGGGCTATTGCCAACAAGCCTGCTGACAACCTGAATTCACCCAGGGCCCATGTGGTGGAAGGTGGAAGTTGGTAGAAGAGAATCAACTCTTATAGCACGTGTATACAAAACACACACACACTGTATCAGGGTTCTCACGAGTCACAGAACTTATGGTAGTCTCTGTATAGTAAAGGAATTTGTTGATGACTTACAGTCTGTAGTCCAACTCCCAACAATGGTCGGCAGCAGCGGTGAATGGAAGTCCAAGGATCTGGCAGTCACTCAGTGTCACAAGGCGAGCAGGTGAAGAGAGAGTGAATCTTCCTTCTCCCAGTGTCCTTATGTAGGTCTCCAGCAGAAGGTGTGGCCCAGATTAAAGGTGTGTGCCACCACGCCTGGATCTGGGACTTCCTTGTCTCAGGCTTGAACTCAGAGATTTCTTTGCCTCAGTCTCCAGGGATTAAAGGCATGCACTACCTTGCCTGAGCCTAAGGTTTTTTTATGGCCACTATGCCTCAAGATCTCCATGCCGGGCTGGAGAGATGGCTCAATGGTTAAGAGCACTGACTGCTCTTCTGAAGGTCCTGAGTTCAAATCCCAGCAACCACATGGAGGCTCAAAACTACCATGGTAATGAGATCTGATGCCCTCTTCTGGTGTGTCTGAAGACAGCTATAGTGTACTTACATATAATAAATAAATAAATCTTAAAAAAAAAAAAAAAAAAAGATCGCTATGCCAAGATCCAGCCTGAAACGTGTGTCTTCCAGCCTCAAGATCTGGATCACAGGTGAGCCTTGTAATGATTGTAGTTCATTCCAGATATGGTCAAGATGGCAACCAGGAGTAGCCACTTCACACACACTAAAATGTAATGATAATTTTTATGTTTATGGATGTTTTGCCTGCATGTATGACTGGGCAATGTGTTTGCTTGTATTCAGTATCCATGGATTCCACATGAGGGCATTGGATGCCCTGAAATTAGAATGACAGCTGGTTGTGAGCCACTCTGTGTAAGTGCTGGGAATGGAATGATGCTCTTCTAGATGAGCAGTGTTCTTAAACACTGAGCTATCTCTCCAGGCCCCAAATGTAATAATAATTATAATTTTTAAAAACACTAACGAGAGAGTCCAACACCTTCCCCTGTCCCCACATCCTGTGGCTTCTCACACCTCACATTTTAGCACCTCTTGTTTTCTCCTGCACACGAAATGAGTAATGATGAATCATTTCTGCTGTTAGACTCTGCTAGACCCTTACCTGGACACATAAGGGAAACTGCAACTCCGCGAAGGCGAGAGGAGGGGCCAGGAGGAGGGGCCAGGAGGAGGGGTCAGGAGGAGGGGCCAGGAGGAGGGGCCAGGAGGAGGGGCCAGGAGGAGGGGCCAGGAGGAGAACAAGTAGGCAGCCACTTGAATCTTTTCTTTTCTGGGTTTTTTGAGACTGTGTTTCAGTGTATAGGCCTGGTTGTCCTGGAACTCAATGGACCTTGAACTCATAGGTCCACTCCCATCTGCCTCCTGAATGTTTGCACTAAAGGCATGAACCATTACGTCTGGCTCCAACTCTGAATCTTTTCTTTTCTTTTTTTTAAAAATGTTTACCTTTATTTTATGTACTTTGGTGTTTTGCCTGCATGTATTTCTATGTGACAGTGTCAGATCTTGGAGTTACACACAGTTCTGAGCCACCATGTGGTTGCTGGGATTTGAACCCAGGTCCTCTGGAAGAGCAGTAAGTGCTCTTAACCACCGAGTCATCTCTCCAGCTCCACTGAATCTCTTCTATGCAATCCCTGTGCATCCATTTTCTTCCACTGTAGCACTCTGGTATTAGTGCAGCAGATGCAAGGAGCCTTTGCAAATTAAATGACCAGACCTCACATGAAGCTACAAGATGCCCATGTAAATTACACATTCAGAAATAAAGGTGGGATATAGTTCAGTTAGTAGAACATTTGTCTAGCATACACAAAGTTCTGGGTTCAGTCCTCAGCACCATATAAACACTGTGTGGTGTGGAAGCTTCTAATCCCAGCTTTCTGTAGGTAGAGCCAGGAAGATCAGGAGTTCAAGATCATCCTCAGCCACTTAGTGAGTTCAAGCCTAGGATACATGAGACTGTCTCCAAAATAACTGGGCCAGTGGGGTTGCTCGAGGGCTAGAGATAACTTTCTACCAACACGACTTTTGTTGAGAAAGAGCTTCCTCCTCCTAAGTGGCCCCCCAACTCCATATGCATGTTGTAGTATATGTGTACCACTCCCCCCCAAAAGAAAATAGTTAAATAAATAAAAATGTAAATTGAAAAACCAACAAAGTATTTCAGAAGGACTGCAAATACATGAATGTGTCAGTGTGTGTATTTTTAGAATAAGTAAGGGGGAGGGAGGAGGGAGAATGGAAGAAGGGGGAAGGAGGAAGAGAGTTAGCAGAAGGCAGTATCTGGAGGATTTGGGGAGCAGAATGAGGAATTCTCAAGAGTGAAGATTTGAGCATCCCTCATTCCCTCCTGTCTCCTCTCTGGGTCTAGCCCCACACAGGGAATTGGTACTGAGTGTCCTAACACATCTGTCACCAGCCCATCCACTGCTCCAGCCCTTACTCTCATTTGAAAACCCTGGAACTCTGTCTAAACTTGGCCAAACTCAAAATCCTCAAAGAGTAAAGTGAAAGCAGAATGGTTAAATGAGAAACCATAACACAAAAATAACTACCACTTTATTAACTGTATTCAGCTCTGTGTACTACAACCATAGTCAAAATGTAATTTTATTATATTTATAATTTTATATTTTATTTACATATTTAATATACTAATATTACATAATATAAAATTACATTTTATTTATAATAATTTTTTTGAGATATATTTTTTCTTTGTAGCCTTGGCTGTCCCGGAACTTACTCTGTAGACCAGGCTGGCCTCGAACTCATAGAGATCCACCTGAGTGTGTTGGGGTTAAAAGAATATGCCACCACTGCCCAGCCAGGTAATATTGATTAGGTGTATATGATATGAGAGGCTTCTTTTAAAAAATTTGCTCACTAACCCTGCCAACAATCCTATAAAGTAGATAATATTATTATCCAGAGTTAGGGATAATTGGACATAGACAGAGGACAAGACTGAGACAGAGACTCAACAACTTGAGCAAGATCACAGAGTGAGGAAGTGAGGAAGTGGCTCTTGCATGGCGTCAGGGCGGTTCCTCTGTCTTCCTCAATACAAGCTCTACTGCATCTCTTCTTTGCTTTTCGCAAAAAGCAGGGTCTCTGCTTTTCGAATGTTAGACATCCCTTTTCAAATTTCCCTGACGAAGAAGCACAAGCCCAGGCATGAGCTTATAGATCACAGAGACATCTCCCAAGGCCTTAGATTCAGACCCACAAGCACTAAAGAGGGCATAGTTGATCCAGACAGACACAGGTTACAAGATGGAAAAGAACACTCACAACAAGCAGCTGCCTGCAGACTCGGAGGAGCAGAGAGCACAGATTCCAGGGCAAGAGCACTTCTTCAGATGGCTCAGTGGGTAAAGTGCTTGCTACACAAGCATGAGGACCAGAGTTCAATCCCGTGCACCCACATAAAAACGGTGGTAGGCAATGTTAGGGCACAGTAGTATGTGCTTTTATTCCAGAATGCTGAAGAGGCAGAGAAAGATGGATTTCTGGAGACTCCCTGGCTAGCCCATTTTGCCAAACTGGCAAGGCCTAGAAGAAGGAAATGAAATCATGGGCCATGTTCTTTAGAGAACTGTCAGGACCCACCTCGCTGCTCTCTGCTGCCATGGGGTGTGCAGGCCTCCTCTACCACAGCAACAAACCCAAAGTCACAGGCCCAGCTGGCTGTAGGCTGAAACTTGAAATTGTAAGCCAAAATAAAACATCGGCCCCTTTAAGTTTTGTAAAGGTTTCCTTTAATTATCTATCTATCTATCTATCTATCTAGTCTATTAGCTATCATCTATCTTATCTGTCATCTGTCTATCTAATATTTTATCATCTATCTATCTATCTATCTATCTGTCTATCTCTTTATCTATCCAGCTATCTATTATCAGTCATTTATCTATCTATCCATCTGTCTTAGTTAGGGTTTTACTGTTGTGGATAGACAACAGGACCAAGGCAGCTCTTATAAGGACAACATTTATTTGGGCTAGCTTACAGGCTCAGAGGTTTGATCCAGTATCATCAAGGCAGGATCATAGCAGTATCCAGGCAGGCATAGTGCAAGAGGAACAGAGTTCTACATCTTCATCTTAAGGCTGTTAGAAGACTGGTTTCCAGGCAGCTAGGAGTGGGGCTTTAAAGCCCATGTCCACAATAACACTCTTCCTCCATCAAGATCACACCTACTTCAACAAGGCCACACCTCCTAATAGTCCCACTCCCTGGGTCAAGCATATACAAACCACCACACCATCTATATCTATCATCTATGTATCTCTCTCTATATATATATGTAGTAGTAGCTACTACACATATATATGTGTTACTACTACCACCACCATGCTCCCAGCCCTCGCTAGTGAATCCTAGGCAAGCACTCTCCTTCTGAGCCACACACACCCTCCTCCCTGTGTACATCAGAGTTCTACTGCTAAGCTACGTGTTTCTTGAGACAGGTCTTGCTATGAAGCCCGGAAGGTCCTCTTGCCTCAACCTTCCAAGTTCTGAGATGACAGGTGTCCACCACCACACTGGCCTTAAGTTGATCATCTGTTATCAACTATCTTCTCACAGTGACAAAAAAGTTTCCTACTTCCTGAGAGCCATGGTTGGGGAGGCTTGGAGGAAGGTTGTAGGCTCCTTGGTTGTCATCCCAGGATAGTCCCTTCCATGTCTTGACCCCCAAGTAGGAAGGGAATTTGGAGGCTAGGAGATGGCTCGGTGGGTAAGGACACTTGCTGTGTAAGCTTGAGAATATGCTTTAGATTCTCAGCCACCATTTTAAAGCTGGAGACGGCTGTGGGTGCCTATAGCCGTAGTGTTGGGGAACAGAGAGGCAGGCAGATTCTGGGTGCTTGCTGGCTAGCCAATCTAGCCAAAAGTCAGCTTTCAGTTTAGTGGGAGACCTTGTCTTACAGGAAATATGGTAGAGAACGATAAAGGAAGATGGCGGCTACCTGATGTTATCCTCTGGCTCGGGCATGCTTGTGCTCCAGGTGGAGATTCCACAAGGTAGAACCACTTTTCCAAACCAGAGGCCCTTCCACCCGGCTAAGCCCCACAGTTACACAGCTCTCTGAGATTGTCTGAGCTGGCGAGGAACAAACTCAAAGAGAAAAGGAAATGGCTGGTGATCTTTCTTAGCACTTATCTCAGTTTATAATTACACGGCTATTAGCATGATGGTAGGATTAATATCTGTTTCCACGGGCAGACTGTCAGCTCCTCAGGGGTCTGTCTGTCTTCAGTCTCTACTGTATGCCAGGCTTGAAGTGCCACTGGATAAACAAGAATAGCTGCAAAGGCAGACGCAGCTCTGATCTGGTGCCAGGAGGCCCTCAAGCAGCTTTGCAGGGATTATTACCGCATTTGCTTCTTGAAACGGCCCTGAGGGAAGTCAATGCTATGCTGCACCCATGAGCTCGTGATGATGAAATGAAGACTCACACAATTTAAGCAAGTTCCTCCAGCTGTGTGGAGGAGCCACACTTTAAAATGAACTTTTTTACTTCATTTCTTTTCAAGGTTTTTGTTTGTTTGGCTGGATGATTTTTATTTTGATTTGTTTTGAGACAGTCTCACTATGTAGCCTTGGTTGGTCTAGAACTGTGTAGAAAACCAACGTGGCCTCAAACTCACAGAGATCCACTGGCATCTGCTTTCCAAGTGCTGGGATTAAAGTATGTGTCACCACACCCAGCCTCCTTTTATTGAGACTTTTATCTCTATTTTTAAATGTGTGTGTGTGTGTGTGTGTGTGTGTGTGTGTATGAGACTGAGGAGGCCAGAAGAGGGTGTTGGTATCCCTGGAGCTGGAACTGTTCAAGGTAGGTGTTCTGGGAAATAAATTCTGTTGCTCTATACATATATGCTTAAAACAAAACAAAACAAAAACAACAAACAAAAAAAATCCTTTACTATATTATGTGTATGAATGTTTTGCCTGCATGTATATATATGCACATGTGTGCCTTGCACCCATGGTCAAAGTCATGGAACTGAAGTTACAGATGGTTTTGAGCCACCCAGTGGGTGCTGGGATTCAAACCTAGGTCCTCTGCAAGAGCAGCCAGTGCTCTTAACCAACAAGTCATTTCTCTAGCCCCATGTACATGCTTTTAACTACTGAGCCATCTTTCCAATCCAGACTTTCCCCCCTTTAAAATTAACACACAAAGCAATGGGTTTCCTCATAACATACATTTTCATAGATCATTCTGGTTGGCCCACCCCACGTGGCATTTCTGTGGGATCTGGGGAGTCCAAAGGCTAATCCTCAAACTTGTGCAGCAAGTGCTTAACTGCCGAGCCAGTCTCTCCTGCCCCTGTACCAGGTTTTCATTATCCACTCACGATCTACATCGGAGCTCCTTTTCCTAGTTAGTGTGAGCAAGACTGGCAACGGACAGGGATGTGGTAGGACACAGGGTCTTTTGGCTATAGGCCCAAGGGTAGTACAGCTGGTTAGTTTTATAACACAGTAGTTCTATTTTTAGTTTTTCCAGAAACCCCCACACTGTCTTCTACGGTGTCTACAACAGTGAATAAAGGCTCACTGCCCCCCATCCTTGCCGGCATCTGTCGTCATTCAGATGCTCCACTGCTAGCTAATGAAGGGCCTGTGATTCTCCAGCTCTCCACCCTCAGGGTCCTTCGCCCATTTCTGACCACATGCTCAGGCGTGCCTTTTACAACATGCCTTAGTTAGTTTTTGCATGGTGTTTTCCTCATAATTACAATTGGATTATAAGAGTCATCACAACTGGGGAGGAAGAGATAGCTCAGAGGTTAAGAGCACTGACTGTTCTTACAGAGGGCCTGGGTTTGAATCCCAGTACCCTGAGTTCAATTCCCAGCAACCACATGGTGGCTCACAACCTTCTGTAATGGGATCCAGTGCCCTCTTCTGATGTGTCTGAAGACAGCTACAGTACAATCATATACAGAAAATAAATAAATAAATCTTACAAAAAAGACTCATCACAACTAGTTATGAATTTATGGACTATGGCATGAGGGCTTTATTGCTAGGGAGTCTAATGCCTAAGGGGGTTTTCTGTTTTAATTTTTGAGACACGGAATCATAAATGGTCCTAGAGATTTGCTGATTTCTGCCTCTGGAGTGCTGGGATTAAAGCCGTACTACCACAGTTGGCATCCCTGAGTTTCCAGCTTATCATTCTTGTTTTTCTCATAATTGTATACTTTGTAGCAGATAGGAGTGTGGTGTGAAGGACCTGAGTTGGACTCCTACCTTCTTCACATAATAGCTGTACAGCTTTGAGAAGGGCCATAGTTAAGTTCTCCGATGGGTTGCGTTTCTATTGAGCCCTCAACAGTAGAGTACTGGGCTTGGAGTGCGTTATAAAACACTTGGCCCAGTGCCCAGCACACAGTGGTACGCGCGCAGGGCACTAAGAGAGGAAGTCGGGCCTTCCTGCTGAGAGGCTCCAGATCTGACCCCTCACTTCCTAGTGCCTTTGAGAACATTTTGGATGAGGGAGCAAAAATAATGTGAAGAACTGGAGGATGGAGGTAGTGCTGTGAGACGCTGTGTTCAGGATGGAGTGTGGCCGTTGCACTCATAAACTCACAGCGGCTAAAGTTGCCAGCCCAAGATCAAAGCGAAAAGATCATTCAACATCCAGCAGGAAGCAGCGATTGGACTCGGTGGGATATGACGGTGTATGGATGTGTTGGGTTGCCTTGTGGGAGTGGGTGGGAAGGGCTAGATATGACTGATGTGCAATTCTTATACTTATCAAATTATTACAGAGTAAAAGAGACTTTTTATAAAAATAATATGAAAAAAAATCCTCACTTCTCCTCCCTGCCCCTAGCAAGATGCAGCTGCTGAATTTTATGAAATTCAAATACTGTTCAAACTCCAAACTCACTCAAAGGCAGCCACAGATAGAACGCATATGCATTTGTGCATGCGGGGACATGCTTGTGTGTGCATTTGTGGAGGCCAGATGTCAGCCTCAGGCATCACTACTCAAATGCTCTGTTTTTGAGACAGTACTCTTCATATGCGGCTCATGAAGAGGCTACACTACCTGAAGAGCGAGACCGGGGAGCCTACCGGCTCTGCGGCCCCAATGCTGGGATCACAGACCGGGACCACCGTCCCAGCTTTTGCACTCCAGGGTTCTGGAGTTCCAACTCTGGTCCTCAGGCTTGCATGGCAAGCACGTTACTGACTCTCTATCTTCACATGTTTAATCACATTTTATTTGTGTACATGTGTGCACATGTCATAGTGCATGTATATAGGTCAGACAGCATATTTATGTGCATGCGTGCACAACTCAGGGTGCACATGTGGAGCTCAGAGGACAAGTTTCTGAAGCTAGTCCTCTCCTTCCACCATGCAGGTCCTGGGGATGGAGCTGGGGTCCTCAGCCTTAGCAGCAAGTGCCTTTACCCTCAGCAAATCTTGATGGCCCCTCCTCTTAACAGTTTTCAGTTTCTATTCTAGAAACAACCACATTCTTGGGTGCCAAAGTCTGGATTCACCTGCTGGGGATGTTGTCACAAATCACTGCCAGGTGCTTGGACAACAAACCTGTCGCCTTATGGTTCTGGATGTTTTAAGTATAAAATACAGGTTGAGCATCCTCATTCCTTCCTCCTAAGGCTTGAGGCTGAGATCCACCAAGAGGCTCTCTCTTTAGTGTACAGATGGCTGTATCCCTGTGTCCCTCCATG
>JADRCD010187445.1:0-26788 GCA_019843815.1 Montemys delectorum
GGGTTTCTCTGTGTAGCCCTGGCTGTCCTGGAGCTCACTCTATAGACTAGGCTGACCTCGAACTCAGAAATCCACCTTCCTCTGCCTCCCAAGTGCTGGGATTAAAGGTGTGCACCAGCAGCCACCAAATCTATGGCTGACCAAAGCAAAAGATGAGAATTTCAGAATCATCCATAGAGTCTGTGCTTAAGACCTTGGGAGTCAATGTAATTTCCATAAGAGAGAGCACAGGGGAAGAAGGCAATGTAGGGATGGGAACCTGTAAAAACAGTCAAAATAGCCAAGGCAGGAGACAGACACTGAGGGAGGGAAGCAAAAAGCAGGAAGAGGAGGTGGGAGTTCCTGCCAAGTGGGATTAAGAGTGATGAGGGCTGCGAACCCTCTGTGGAATTGTTGGTGGGAGATGCTGCCTCCATGCAAATCCCATTTGCTGCTGTCAATCCAGATCCTGTCCCATGGAGACTATTTCTGAGAAACAGACTCAAGACACCAAAAAACATCTCTTTCTGTAAAATTGGTTCATGGAAACAGAACATAGGCATCGGGATTCTTTATGACTGACAATTTAAGGCCAATACTTATTTTCTGTAATGTTTGTTTTTCTGTATCTCTCCTGGGACCGAAAAGAATATTGCCACCATCAACAAACATTAAAAAGAGAAGAAAAGAAAACCTTGCTATTTGGAGCCAATCTGGAAACAACCCAACAAACAGAAAAACCTCTGAACATCTTTATATAGTACACATAGATCTCCATTACCTATAAAAATCACATTATGCTAGAGATATATAGATGGCATTTAATTTTAATTTATTCCAGCTTTACCTCTCCCATTTCTGGCACCAAGAATCCATGTAGTCTATTCTGACCCGCACATATGCAATGTCCGGCTTTAGTTACTACACATCAAATATTTATCCACTCTCATAATTTCAAATATACAGCCTCTTGTCTATTTCCACACCTGAACCTCTCTCGCCAGACAGAGTTTCTATCTGGACTGGGCAAATACAGTATCAGAATTAAAGATGAAGTCGGTATTTGGTGTGTTGGACATGTTATAGGAACCTTGTCAAATGACAGTGACTGGGGTTTGAGGAAAGAGCCTCCTACTTCAGAGATAGATATGGTTTTTTGTTTGTTTGTTTGTTTGTTTGTTTTTCATTTTTGTTTTTGTTTGAAAAAAGCCCTTTCAGATACAGGACATTCAGGGTTGTTTGTAGCCATAACTCTGAAGATGAACTGAGAGATTCATATCCTATAGTGCTGAATCTCTCCCAGGTTCCCATCATTATGGTCTCAAAATGGTACTCAGCAGAGACAACAGGGAAAGAAGAGATCCTGGGTGGCCAGTTATTCACGGGACATGATACAGTACTTAGAAGTAATTTCATATAAATTCAACCAGGACATATCATTGATCCACAGCACTCTTTTAACATATTTGTATCATTGTTTAAGTGAATGTGTGTGTATCTCTGCGTGTACATGTGTACAAGAGTGCAGTGGACACAGAGACCCTCAGACTCCCCGGAGCTTCAGGTCGTTGGGAGCTACCTGATAGGAATGCTGGGACCAAACGTGTGTCTTCCAGAAGAGCAGAAAATGCTCTTAACCTCTGAGCTATCTCTCCAGCCCCCACAGTACTCTTGTTCCTGCCAGACCAGGGGTTCTCAGACTCATCAGGGTTAACATTTGATGACACAGTTCTGCAACTGGGGCCTGCCTGCCTTGTGCATTTTAGCACGCTTAGGAGCATCCATGGCCTCTACCCACACCACCACACACAATCAAACATGTATCCAAATGGCTTCTGCCCAACAGATCATCTTCATTTATGCAATTACACACGGTGGGCAGTGCAGCGTCCTTTTAGATGGCTTGAGGACCTGTCCATCGACTAGGGACAGAACAGGTTGCTGTCTTTCCTCTTGACAGATATTTTAATGTGATGATTAACATCTCACTAAGATTTGTTCATTTTGAGGAAGAATGTTTCCTCATCCAACCCGCGCCTGCCCCTGTCCACAGACAAGGTTCCTCTGGCTGCTCGAAGGGTGATCTGCACTGTTCCAGGCATGTCTAAGTAGATGCTTGTTTGAGAAACATCCTCTCCCAATCTGCTCAGTTTCAAAGCCAGCTTGGCATGCTGAGGTATTACTATATAAGCAAAGGTTCTGTCTATTAGAAGGGAGGAAGGGCATCTCTGGGAAGACTTAATTCATCCACCCATGGGAAATAAAGGAAGGGCTGTGAGTATAATAGATATGTGCTTTCTGGTCTCTGTGGGACTTGAAAAGCCCACAGTCTCTGATGGCCCACATCTATGAGAAGGAGGGTCCTCAGTGAACTTGTTACTTACCATCCTGAGCCAGAAAATACTTCTCATTATTCTATTTCTTTACCACCATGCTATATCTGGTAAAGAACCTTGTCTAAGAATTCTAAAGCCTGTCAATGACATTTCTGAAGTCCCTCTGAGCTAAACCTCTATCTTACCATCTCCACCATCCTTAATGTACTTCAGTTCCCATCATCATTATCTTATCTTTGCAAATGTGATCATATTAGCATGGCTCTCCTTAATGTCCATCAACCATACTCCCATACAGACGACCAGAGTGGCACTTTGAAAGTACACAAAAGAAGAGCACCCATGTCTCTGATCACTAAATACTATAAATGGCATTAGGGAAAACAAACACCAACAGCCACCAACATGTCCCATAGAGAAAACATGGATGCTTGGGACAAATCAGTATGAGAAAGAACAAACCAGCAGAAGGACACGATGTGATAATGAGACAAAATAGTTTTCAACTAACATACAATGTGGAGCTAGGGAGATGGTTCAGCAGTTAAGAGAACTGGCTACTCTTCCAGAGGACCCACATTTGACTTCTAACACCCACATGGTGCTTTACAACTGTCTGTAACTCCAGTCCCAGAGGTCTCAAGACCATCTTCTGGCTTCTATGGGCACGGGCATACATGTGGTACAGAAACATACATGGAAGCAAAATAGCCAAGCACATACAGTACATTTTTAATTAATATACAGAAAGCACATAATACTAGCTGTGACTTAATTACAGGCTTAAAAGTATTATTTTGTGTTCTTAGATTCTAAAGCATTTAAATCTTAGCAACATCTAGTATTGGCAAAGAAATTATGCAGACCTTGGGCTGGCTTAGAAGTTGGAAGTGTAAATCATGCATGATTTATTAAAGGCAGGTTTCATATATTGTATTACTATTCTATTGCTTCATGGTAAATCATCATAGTTTCCACAGATTAAAACAACATATACTGTCTCAAAGTTTCAGGGGTCTGGGAACCTAGGGGGTGCTGAGGTGGGCTCTATGCTCAGTACTTTACAAGCTATCCAGAAATGCCAGCCGAGGCTAAGGACTCATCTGCAGCTCAGGCTTCTTCCAAGCTCATATGCCACTGGCAGGCTTCATCTGCTTGTAACTGCAGACTTTCAGTGGACATCTTTTTCAAGCTAGTGGTAAAGAAGGTCTCGGGCTTCCAGACTCTCTCTTAAAGGGTTTCCATGATTGATTACTAAGACTCATCAAACCCAATTTCCCCTTTGACTAACTTAAAGCTCATCAAACCCAATTTCCCCTTTGACTAACTTAAAGCTCCTAGTTACATCTGCAAAGCCCCATTTTACCACGCATTAATGGATGATCATGGCAGGCCAAGTACCTGTCACAAAGTGTGTGCTTCGGTGAGGAGGCAGAGGGGATTAAGACGGCTTTGGGGAAGGTCACTGGAAATCATCTTATAATTCTGCTGATGACACATATGGACCAAAACTGTAACTTTCTATAATCTTTGTCAGAGCAAATCTACTGGGCCTTAACAGCAAGGAAATCAAAGAACACACATACACACACACACACACACACACACACACACACACACACACACACAAGAGAGAGAGAGAGAGAGAGAGAGAGAGAGAGAGAGAGAGAGAAAGAGGAGAGAGAGAGAGACAGGGAGAGAGACAGAGACAGAGACAGAGAGACAGAGAGAGAGAGAGACAGAGAGAGAGATCCTTAACATACAACAAAAGTGTATAAAATGAGTTTTAATGATTTTTAATAATCCATATGTGGTATCATAGAGAAAGATTGGTATCACCACCTTCATTTATACTAATGTGTATGTGGACACATGAAACTCTGAAAGGACATATATCTAAGTACTACCAGATGCAATCCTCAGGCAACACATAAGATCTATGTAGTTTCTATTGTATGAAACTTTTAGAAATAGCTATGCATTCCCCCTATAATAAGGAATAAAAAAGATGCTTTTTAAGTTTAAATGTTAGAGACCTGTTAGAAAAAAAAGATAGTCTGCAAAAATGACATAGTCAATTATTATAATTTTTAAAGTATAAGCATTGGAGTAAAATCTACTAGTGAAGACACAAAATATCATCAGTAGGTAACTAGAGGTTGGTACTAGTGAAGGACTATTTAGCTTTTCTAAATATGATGTGAACATTCTTTCATCTCTTTTCAAATCAATTTCTGGTATTTTTGCTAGCTGGAGGAAATGATCTAAGAGAACACAATGAATGTACAATCTCATCCCCAGTCAAGGCTGCCCTTCACTCTCTTTGTCCCATTGAACTCTTCCTTGTGAATGCCTCTCCACTAGGCCATGAGTGCCTTGATCAGAATGCCCTCATTCCATCCAGAACCTTCAGTACATACCACAGAGGGACCATTTAGAGAGGATTTCATGGTGGCCCAGTGCACAGACACAGAAAATGCTAGCAGCTTAGAATCTTGCAAAGCAAGAGAGTCCACCAACCAGAGTAGGGTCAAGGGGTGTGAGGGAACAGGCAAGGTGGTATGAGCCCAGCTCCTCCTGTTGATTGGATGTTAGGCATGAAGGATCTAGAGCTAAGGCAGTAGCAACGTAGCTCAGGGGATGCAAAGTGGGCAGTTGGAGTTAGAGTAGGAAAGCCTTGAGGACAATGAGCAGGCAATGACTGGGACAACCATGTGGTGGCTTTTGCCTGAAGAAGGCACTGAGGAAGGCCTGAAGAAGAATACTCCTGAGGAAGAAGTTGACCTTTCAGATTTGGACATGCTGAAACTGAGTTCATGAATAACAACATTTGAGAAGTGCCACAAAGGGTTGCTTATGTCACCCTCCCAGCTGTCACCATCCACAGGGCTGATTCTACAAACCACAGGAGCTTAATAGATGCACGTCTTCTGAGAAAATTCCATCTATCCCTCCTCAGGGAAGAAATGCCCCCCGCCTTAAGATGCCATTAAGTCTCTGAAGTGGGAAGAGAGATCTTGTGATGGAGAATTGGACTACAGTGCAGGGTACCAACGACCCAAGGCTCCCTGGGGTGAGGCTGTTCTGCTCCCTGGTAAGATGTTTATTCAAATAGTCCCATCTGCAATGTACCCATTCTTCACATGCCATCCTGGATGATGATTGCTCTCAGCATTCCCACCCTGATAATTTCCCTTGCAGAACTGGCCACATATTTCACAAGGCCTTGTGTGGTTGTAGGGGTAGCTACAAGGGGAAGGAGGATGCCTCTGAGTCTAAATTACATTTGTAATCAAATAATTTTAATTTTGTGTCACCAAGCTATCCTCTCAGAATAGAGACAGACAGACAGACACACACACACACACACACACACACACACACACACACACACACACAAACAGAGACAGAGACAGAGAGACAGAGACAGAGAGATAGAGACAGAGAGAGACTGAGAAAGAGAGTCAGAGAAAGAGAGATACAGACAGATGGACACACACACACACACACACACAAATGCGCGCACAATCTCCAGGCTTAGCTCAGTTCTTCCTGGAAAAAAATGGTCCCTCTAAACCACACCCCCATAGACTTCAGGGCTCACTTTAAACCATATTTTGTTCATCAAATTTGCCATATCCATGTCTTGTGCAGTCTGAGGTTGTCTGTTCCTCAGGGTTAATGATTTGGAACCTTGGTCTTCAGGGAAGGGATTTTGGAAAGAGGCAGGGAAATCCTAAGGTCACAGAAGCATGTTTTTAGGAGAGTTCTCAGAAAACTGTTTCAGACGCACACACCTGACCCTTTGTCTGCTTCCTTAGCTCCTCGCCCTGTGATGTTCTCTCTGATCATGCTCCATTTTCTAACATCATCAACCACGAGACCCTCAGCAAAGCTGAACTGAGGCAAGCACCACACTCTTGAAACACCAGAAACAAGCTTTTCTTCATAAGGTTACCCAGCCTCAACTATCTTGTTTCAGTTTTGTCTACTCAGCCTTAAGTGACCTTCCTGTCATCAGCCGAGGGAGAAGTAGCACCCTCAGTGGCCTTCACATCCCAGCTCTGCCTGAGTCTCACCCTCTTCCTTCCTCTCCTCTCCCACTAGACTTGCTCAGAAACCATTGTGTGGTAGTTGCCATCTGACTGAATCACTCCTCACAGAGAAAAGCCCCTTTGCATTTGTTCTGAACAGTAAAAAGCGCTCCTGGGAATGGAGGTCTGGGGCTCAGCCTTTGCTCTGCTCTACCCGGTCTCCAATACACAGCCCTCCTTCCACCTCCACAGCCATCTCTTCCATTTTCACATTATATTATTCCTGCAGCCACAATTCCCTGTTTGCAAATTATCATCCTACCAGTAACAAAAGCATCGTCTACAAATTGCTTTATAGGCCATCAAGCATCAGCATGTGTCAGGATTATCTGTGTGCTCATAAATTCCTTGCAAGAGATTCACAGTCCACACACCATCTTCCACATTTTACACATGAAAGAGCCATGGCTCAGTCAATTCCTCTGGGTTAGACTTTTTTTTTAAAGGGTGATGGATTTTAGATTGGAACCCAAAGCTTATAATTCTCAGGCCCCAGCTCTACTTCCCATATTGCATCTATTAAGTACTCCTTTATAAGAGTTAATTGTGGATGCTTCACTCTGAAAGAGTGGATGGCTCCTTTTGATTTTCTTCCCTAGCTTAGGGCCTTGCACAGCAAACTGGCTCAATAAATCATTACCGAATTACTGGATAAATAAAGGTTCCTTCCTTGGTTGTAGTTTTCTCATCGGTAAACAAGCATCTTTAGGTGATGTGGTTTCCAAGAAACTTTCTGGAATTCTCTTTCTCTAGCTATAGATAGCCAGCCACTATTCTGTGTTGTGCTAGGATCTGTGCCCAGGAGGATGCTGGTGTGGAGAATATCAGACACACTGTCTGGGAAAGAAGTAACAATGACCAGAAAATGAATTGAAGCCATGTATGAGAATAATAATAAACCCACATGTTCTTTGATGCTGGAGTAGCAGAGGCTCTACACCTTGTATCAGGCTCTGTTGTAATGTCATTCTCCTTCCATAGTCATCCATTCCCATTTAGCCAATTAGCCTATAGTGTGTGTGTGTGTGTGTGTGTGTGTGTGTGTGTGTGTGTGTATGTGTGTGTGAATGTATGTATGAACCATACTCTACTGGGTAACTTTCCTGCTCTGCCTTTAAAGTTCATGCCCCTTTGTCCACAATGGCTGCATATTCTACTGTCTTTCAAAGTAAAACATAACAGAGAAATTGTCTCTCAAAGATCGTGATGATTTAAAAAGGGAAGAGAGAGAGAGAAAGGACATCAGATGACACCTATGTGTAGAGATCTTGCAGTCTGGCTCAAGATACTTTAAGACCAGTTCTCAGCACAAAGGTTTATTTGTCCAGGAGGGACAGAGGACAGGGACAGGGACAGGGGACAAAGACAGGAGATAAAGGAAGAGGGAAAGAGAGGGGGAAACAAAAGAGAGGGGGAAATGGGCAAGGGAGAGGGGGTAGGGGCATTTGTCCTGGAGTGGGGGACAAAGGACTGCCTCAGAAATAGAGAGGAGATAGGTGTGGCCCATAGGGAAATGGCAGTTTATAAAGGTAAAAATGGAAGCTTCGTGGGAAGATGAGGTGTTTAATTTTAATTGGACATGTTAATTAGGTGAGCCAAAGGAGATTTTTGATTGCTGGACTTCAATATTTTGAAAGCTAGACCTTGGTAGTCATCTTGAGGAGGAGATATTAGCCAAATAAGGGAAAGGACTTTGGGGGCTAGCTTTAGGAATGCAATGTAACAGTTTTTGTAAGGAGAGAGCATGAGGGAGAAGAGCAAAGTCTGCCATGTTTTCCAGGCCTAGGCTGCCTAGAGTACACTCATTGTGTATTACCAGTGTTTAAATGCCTCATAGAAGATTCATCTGTTTGTAAGAATTACAATAATAATAATAATAATAATAATAATGATAGTCAACACTATTCGGGGCTTCACCAGGGGTGAGCCACTGGTCAAAGGCTTTATATATATTCCTGTACTCAATGATAATGACAAAACGTGGATGCTAGCTAATAAAATACCACCATTATACATATAGAGTGACCAAGGTACAGAGAAATGAAAAAATATGGCAAGTGACATAGTTAAAAATAAGCACAGCCTACTCTGCACCATGAATAAGATAGTCCAGCTAATACATAAATTGCTTATCTGTCTTTTTAATCTCAAATAAAAATGAATCATAATATGATTTTTACAAAAAAAAAAAAAGAGTCTAATGCCAGCTTGGGCTACCTAATCAAACCCTGTCTCAACAAACAAGCAGAAACATTATTTTTTTTTTTTTTTAGAAAGAGAAATAAACAAATGATGAAAAATCCAAGAAGAGATTAGTAGGACAGAGAAAACTAACAAGATACATCAGCAAAGTAATGTAGTGGATATGGGGGTGGGGAGGGGAAGAAGCAGTCTGGGAGCTTCATCAGCCATGTGACTGTCCGAAGTAGTGGGTGGTGTGTGTGTGTGTGTGTGTGTTTGTGTGTGTGTGTGTGTAGAAGAACATTCCAAGTAGTTGAAGCCTCATTATGGGTGGGTAGCTTTCAAGCAAAGAATGCATCATGCAAAACCAACAGGAGAGCTATCCTGGGGAGCCCTAATAACAGAAAAAGCCAATGCAGCTGGAGCACAGCCCATAGCAGGGGTAGAGGTAGGGGCTAGAGAGTGGGTGGATGCTAAGACATAAGGGTATAGATGGCCTAGTCATGCTAAGCCCAGAAAGCCACTGAAGGGAGTTTGCATTTTATGCAAAATGCAATACTAAGCTTGGAGGTGCATGTAAGCAGGGGAGTGACATGATCTGATTTATGTTTTCAGAAACTCTGGGTACAAAGTGGAGGGTAGGTTAGAGGGAAGATGCATAGAATATGTATATAGGGAACCTGAAGATTGCAGTAAATGTTAAACCTCAAAACTTCTCTTAGTAGATGCACAAAGATGACATTTCTTGCTTATCTCCCTACACATGTTGGCCAAGACCCTGAGCATTAGGGCAAATAATATGTAATCATTCTCCACCCACATTCTAGATCCTTCCATCCAGAATACCCAGCTACTAAGGCTATAAGAACTTCAGATACAACAAATGTCATGAAAGGCCAGGGTCTCCTCCCTTCACCCCTTGTCTTAGAGTAAGAACATATTTATAGGGACAAGTCAGATCCTAATGGATGGGCATAAAAATATACTGAAACATAAGGAAACTGAGATGAAGACTCAAGTGTGTGTAAGCAGTTAGGAGCTTATAACAGATAGGATGTTCCTGTTGAAGATGGCATCAGGCAGACGTGGGCCTAATTGGGACTTCCTGCAGGAGCTGGTAGCCAAGAGTCAACAATGTTCCAGTTAATATCCCTCTCCCATTCTTCTTCCGCCTCTGCACTTCCTGGTCTTTTAAACAAAATCATCTGTTAAGAGCCCACACATTTAAAATATTTTGCCTTTTTCTTTCACCTTGTTAATACATGGGGTCTGTTTAATTCTGATACTCATCTGGCTTACTGATGTTGGGTGCGGGTTGGAAGAGCCATATGGTTATTCTTGAGAGAAGAAATCTGGTATATGTGAATCCTTCAACATTCATAAGTACTAGGTGAAACCATCTTTTAGTTATTAAAACAGAGATAGTATTATCCTAGGAACAATGCATACTTCTTTTTTATTTCTCCTGATCATATAGGGTCAACTCACATGGGCATTCCTGGGAGAGGAAGAAGGCAGGAGAGATCCCATGGCCCTTCCTTTCTCTTTAGAATCTAATCTAGTGTGATATGTGCTCTGCTGCCCTGCACCAGTGTGAGTGGTTATGTCAATGGGGGAGGAGAATGTAAAACAATAGGTTCTGTTGAAAGAGGTCCTCTCCTTCTAAGTGAGGTGCTCGAGCCCCAAGTAATCTAATCCATCCTGATTGATAAACACCATGTTCCTAACAGCCAGCCAAGTCTCTGTTCCTCCATTATTTATGAACACTGAAGCTTTACAGATGCCCCAAAGAAACGAAAGTATTTAAATACCAAGGTCACTACAGAAAAATTCAGATTAAGATACACTAAGTAAGAAAACAAACCCCAGCTTCCTTTCTGCCCGTACCCCTTCTTTGCTGCCTATCTCACGCACCAAGACCTTCCTCCTCTGTGCTTTCTCCTACTTCCTATCTATTGAATCTGCTCTGCTCATGCCCCTCCTGACTCAGTTAGAGAAAAGTCCCAGGTAAAGGATAATGTCTTTTTCTCAAAGCCACCAATCCATAGTCCCTGGTGACACCTTCAAAGTTCAGTAGCTGCTCAAAATGAGCCTGTTAGAAGGAAAGGAGGTGAGAAGATGGAAAGAAGGGACTGGAGGGAATGCCCCGCCTTTCCTTCTCTCCTAGGACACTCTACTTACTATGCGGATCCTCTTTGACTGGCTCTACCTTTTCTATCCAGAAAATATTGAGTTGCTTAGTTTCCCTAACTGCCAAGGCTACAATGGCATGGCTGATGGAACATGACAGAAAGCTCTCATCCATCCTGAAGTTTGCTGGGTGCTGAGCAGGTGACTCATTCAGGCTCTTGGATGAAACCTAGTTGAGAGGGTTGCCATGAGAGAGTGTAACAGGCAATAGTGGGTTGGAGGCCTTAGGACTTCTAGCCAACTAAAAGACAGTCAAGGTAAAGAGAGGTAACCAGAGAAGGGTTATCTATCTATCTATCTATCTATCTATCTATCTATCTATCTATCGATCTCCATTTCCTCATTTCTCTATCTATCTATCTCCATCTATATCTCTCTGCATCACAGAAATATAGTCACGATGATGGGACTTCAAGCTAATGGGACTTGGTAGGAACCAAGTGCTATGAAAATGGAAATATATTGGGTACAAATCTAGATAGTCATTTAAAAATCTAATTATAGATATATTTCTATATTTCAACTTTTAATTATAATATAAATTATAATTATATATTTAGAAATATATTTAAATATAAATATATATATTTACATATTATAAATATATGAATATTCTCAAGGAGTCCCTTAAGAATCTAATTATAAATATAGTAGGCAGTAAAGTTAAAAGAAATAAAAAACCAAAAAATTAAAGAGACTCTCATTACAGCTGCCTTGTAGTCAATAATGCTGGGTCAACTGGTCAAAGCTAAACCTGATCACCATCTCTCTGGTCACTTTGTACCTCAAACCAGAACTACTGACCCCCTCCACCGAACATAGCCTGTAGTGGGTAGCTTTTTGTCCATGCTTGGAGGCAGGACATGACCTTAAGAAATTGACCTGCTAGACCATCTTTTTCTCATCAACTCCTGAATGAAAGGAGGTATGGGTCTTCAGATCCCTCCAGTCCCTGTGGGTGTTAAGTTACTCACTTTGCAGTCTCTATAGGAAGTTAAAGGGCTGGATGAGTAGTGCTCATGGCTAAGCTAATATCCCATCTCCAGCCATTGATTCCCATCCTCAATTTTCACAAATTCATTACTGTCTTATCCAAATATGCTTCAGACCTAGGAGCAAAGCATGCTTCTGGAAATGTGTGTAAACAATTGATTTAAATGGTCAAGCCTTTGAGAGACCAACATGAAGACAAACATTAAAACTTGTCTCCTTGCCTGAGACACAGTTGCCAGGATGCCATTATGGAGAATGACATGACTACAAGAAAAAGAAGTCTATTCTCCCTAACCAGAAGCTCAGAACACCATAGATACGTTCTAGAACCAAGGGATCTCCCTGGTTCAAGCTGTCTAATCAGCCTTGCAGAGAAGATGGGCTCTTGTTGTTCATTATGTAGTTGGTAGATTGTATGAAGTCATATCACCAAAAGAGGTTAATAAAAAATGAAGACTATGTCAGGGTCTTCCCCCCGATTTGTACAGAACCATAGCCCTTACTTCACAGGAACTCCAGTCATTCTTATGCTCATTGAAAACTGAGAAGTGCTTACTTAGCACAGATTGTTGTACTAAGTACTGGTTGTGCTTGAATCAGGGAAATCTCTGGGTTACATAATCCTTGGAGTCGTCTTTGGGCTCCAATTTTCCCTAACTCTTTGTGACTACCACTATTTTGCCTTTACTTTTCTGAGAGGCCTGTTTCATCTGAACATCAACACCATTGTTCTCTTGGGTCACGTAGTCCCACAGGGAGATGTGTACACCTATTTGTTCTTAGCAGGGCTGGCACAATAGACCCATCTCTACAAAGCAGAATCCACAACAAAGCCAACCTGAGGCCAAGAGAATCAGAACTAAAAACAAAGTCTGCTACTTGCAGATTTAAGCAAACAATCATGAATTCAAACAGCATTTGTTGGCATGTGCTATGTGTCAGGCCCTTGGGGGAATGACAACTGTCAGTCGTTTAATGCCTTTTGTTTGATGAAATACATTCACTCTCTCCTCTCATTGAACTGCACATGTAACAGATAGGCAATGAACAGATGAAATTGAAAGCAAAATTCTACTTTTGTAAGTAACAAAAATAAGACTCAAAACAAGTAAGCAAGTAGCTTGGGACTGAGAAATCTGAGCTGGTATCCTGCTCCACTGGCTTTCTCCCCAAGCATGATGGAAATATCTGTCATACACCCATGACTGCTTAACAATTGCACCTGTAGTCATTTCTGCCTTTTCTGCCTTACCAGTGCCTATCACAAAGAAGCACTGTGATCAGCTGCCACAGATATCCATCAGACAAAGCTATCCATTTGGAGTAAAAAGTAATCCCTGAATATACCTACATTTTCACAAAAGAATTATCTACAATAACGAAACTGGAAGCAACCTCAAGTGTCATCAGAGAGTTGAAGAGAAAGCAAGATATGACCTATACATTCAGTGAGCTTCAAAGAGATGGGAATTCTGAAGTACACAGTAACACAGGTTAACCTTGAAGGTATTATGCTAAGTGAAACAAGCTAGTTTCAGAAAGAAAGTTCTACTGACATGAGGTAGTAGAATAGTGAAAAAAATCATAGTCAGGAGAAACAGTGGTTCCCAGAGGCTTGGAGTAAGTGAAGAGAGTTGTGGAGATGGTTGTCGCTGGTGACTATACCTCATTATGAATGTGTTCTATGCCACTAAGTTGTACATAGAGTAATAGCCAAGAAGGCAATAGTTGTGTTTGCATATTTATTACAATGAACATAATCATGGGTGGTAGGTACAAAGAGGATATAAGGAATTTCTTATGTAAAGATTTGATGTTAGAAGAGGAGCTATGGCTGAGCCACCACTCATGGGAAAAAGCTTAGGTACATCTCTCCTGCCTTGACAAAACACCTAACTAGAGCTATTTTAAGCAATGACTTTGATTCTTGGATTGAGAATGTCATGGCAGGGAAGGCATGGTGGTCCTAGGGGGCACTAGTTGTTGCAGCTGATCACATTATATTTGCAGTCAGGAAGTAGGACAAGATGAGTGGTGGAGGTCTATTGGCTTTCTTTTCCCCTTCTATTCAATTGAGAACCCCACCCACTTGACACAGAAACTGCACTCAGTGTGTGTCTTCTTGCCTCAGGTAAATATCTCTAGCAACACATTCACAGAAACATCCAGAGGTGGGTCTCCTGTCAAGTAAACAATAAAGATTCACCATCATAAGTTGACACAAATGCATTTCATACATTGGAGGTGGGGTGGGAAATCCAAGATTGAGAACCTATGGGCAGAGCTCTATAGATCAGCACCTTGAAATCTTTATCACCTACCAATGATAATTTTTATTCTTAGTAAGATAAGATATTTTCCACATACACAAAAATAAAGTTAAATGGATGGATGGAGGGATAGATGCATGGATGGATGGATGGATGGATGGATGGATGGATGGATGGATGGATGGATAGATGGATGGATGGATGGATGGGTAGATAGATGGACCATGAAAGCCAGTATGTGAGAGTAAAGAGCATCAGGAATTAATTGGTGCTGGGGAACAGATAGATTGCAAACAGCTTAGATGTCAGGGAAAGAGAATCTAAATGGTTTAGAGTCAGAGAGGTTTATAGATGTTTATCTTATAGGAAACTTTGAGGGTTTTTACCCTGTCCTCTGACCTTCACCCTCAATACAACGCAGCACCCTCCTGCATTGTCAGCCACAGTATGCCTGTACATTCATCACGGCTCACAAAATACCCCTATGTGTCTCCAAATCTTCACAAAGAATCCACAAGTTGGTTAGCTTCTAGCTCTCCTAGTTTTACAAATGAGGAAAACAGGGTCTCCAAACACAAATTCATCTCCCCAAAGAGTAACCACAGGCTTTGCTCCCATCCAGATCCAAGTTCCTTGTCCCATTCTCTGTACCTGGCACAACACGCCTCATATGACCCCATAGTGGCCACAGCTGGACATCTCACGTATCAGGAGCAGCTTCAGCCACTGCTTCATGTGTCTGATGACCACAGTGTGATGCCACCCTAATAAAGACACTGTTGTTAGGCAGTATTAATTCATTAGTGGATGTGAGGCCTCTGGAAAGCCAGAGTGTGACATAAATACCACGTTGTCAGCTTTGCCTCTCTGCTGCAGAATGAGAAGGACCATAGAACCCATTGTCCTTGGATAACAGCTCTGGTTTGATGCAGGCTGGAAGGAAAAGAGACTGTCTGAGGACAAGCAAGACTGAACTGTTCACATGGCTCAGGATGAGCAAGGCAAAAGAACACTGGGCAAGTCTTTTCAGAGGAGCTGTGAACTCTATTCCTTAACTTTCAATGGACTCCTACCACTTACACCCATATCTGTACAGGTGTAGATCCACTCCATCTGCCCAACCTCAACATGCCAGCTATCTGTTAACTCAGCCCAATCCTTATCCTATCACAGTGGCCACTGGGAAGAAAAAGAAAAGCCATTCCCACTCTACCAGGGAATGCCAGTTTGAAACACACTTCTCTCCTGGAGAGAATTTGCTATGACAAATTCACACCCTGAACACTACCTCTACAATGACCAAGGACCCAAACAGCAAACAGTAGAGGCCAATCTAGGTAATTCTACATCTCTTGTGCTACAGAGATGTACATTTGACTGGTACAATAAAACACTGTACCCTGGGTGCTTTAAATAGTACACATTTATTTTCTAATCATTTTAGAGGCCAGAAGCTTAAGAGGAAGATATCAGCAGGGAAAGGCTGATTGATCTTCCTGGCTTGCAGACAACTGCTTTCTTGCTATGTGCTCTCGTGGCATGCCCTTGGTGTGTGCAGGGGGAAAGAGATGGGTGGGGCATCTGGCTCTGACATCTTTTCATGTTTAGAAAGATGCTAATCCCATCCCAGAGGTCCCACTTTCATGATCTCTTTTAATTCTACTTCTCCCTAAAAGTCCAACCCCATGGAAATTGGGGGTGGATAGATACACACATTTAATGAATAACAATTCTAAAAGCAACAGATCAGAGATCACTAGTTCAGGGTACCAGGAAGGTCTGGCATGGATTTTTTTTTTCTGTTCTGTAGTGCCCAGGATGTCAACTGGAAAGACTGGGATGTCTAGGGTGACTTGGATTTCTAATCAAGGCTGGGGAAGCTGGGACTAGAGGAATACATTTCTAATAAGTCTTTTTTCCCCATGTGTCTTGTGCTTAGGTTAGCATGGTTGAAGGTCAGCTGGGCTGGGACTGTCACTTAGAGCATAGACATGTGATGTGCATGCTCTGCCTACAGGGAAATTCTGAAAAAGAGCACCATGGGAACAAAGAGACTTAGGGGGAAACCTTTTGAAAACATTGTTCTGATTTTTCTCCATAGGGAGGAACAGTCACAGCCTGCCCAACTTTGTGGAAGGGGACAAAAACTCTTTCACAGTGGGATAAGCTGCCAGGGGTTCAGGGATGGTCAATGTTTTCAACTTTCTATTGGGAGAGATTTCAGAGTTTCCTATAGAACAGGGGCTACAGTTAGGATCTTGAATGTTCTTCAAGTACGCATGTGTTAAAGACCTAATCTTCAGAGTGGAACTTCTGGAAGTTGTTGGGATCCTTAAAAGGTGGAGCCCAGGCGAGATCTTTATATCATTAAGACCTGCTTATTAAGGGGACTGTGGAACCCATTGCTTTCAATATTTTGAAGCATAGATCTGGCATCCATAGGTAATCTAAGACCTTGTCTTTATGTGTGAGACCAAGAGAAGCTTCTTGATAAACCCAATTTCACATGACAGCGAAATGCCTCAACCAGTACTCAAAAACAAGTCTGATGACTCCAAAGTCTATGCTCACCCCTTGATATCTCCTGGCTGACCACTGAAGTAGCTGTGCCTTCCAGTTTCCTTCTACCAAGGTAACAAATGTGTCTCCCTGGTAACCAACCATGAAGCTCAATCCTTCAGCCTTGTTATTCTAGGGAGGAGGAGGAAGTCACAAGGGTGTCTGGGGGACATTCAATGCTCTGGAAGGCTATGGGCTGGCAGACAAAGGTGAATGGGTCAGCCAGCCCCTATTCCCCAAACTTTCAGGATGGATCTGTGATGGGCAATTGGATAAACACATTTGGAACAGGACATGGGTGCAGTCAAGTGTGTGCACATTTTTAAATATACATTTCACATCCATATGCAGATGCCACTGACATGTGACAAAAACTCAGTGGCCTCCAGGAGCTGTTCTCCAAAGAGGCACTTATTCCATTTGACTCCAGGCATCCAAGCCTCAACAGATGCCAGAATTCAGACAGGCAGTGGGAAGCAGGCTTCAATTACTACAAGAAAATCTTCGTTAGACAGCACAAAGAACTTCTTTTCTTTCCTTCCAGCAAATTCTTTTGCAATATGGTATGCAGACTCAACATAGACACTCAGATATATAAGAATGATCTCTGAAGACATGGGGAAGGGCTTGAATTGATGGAAACTGGGCTGTTAGCTCACACCCTGGAGGCTTTGGAGCACAATTATCCAACTAAGAATGTCATCGTGGTAAGCACTTTGGGTTTAAATGAAAGCTGGGTGTCTGCTTTTGGAAAGCAGACAACATTTTAAGGAGCAGACTATAAAGACTTGAACTTGGAAAGCTGGGAACTGAGGGCTTGTCAACCTTTTCCATAGGCATCTGTGAGATGGGAAGAAACTCAAGTCTATATAAATATGTTTCCCGCTGTGTGCCAGACACTCTCTGTCTCCTTCCCTTGGGTTGTGAGGAATAGAGTCTTAACTGAGACGTAATACACATGTCACATAATCCAATCTTTGGAATTATATAAATGCATTTTAGTACATTCATAGAGTTGTGGGATCATCACTGTGATGAGATTTATAGCCTTTCCACAATTCCCATAAATCCCCCTCTATTGGTTCTTGCTATAACACACACCAACATCACAGGCTTGAAGAGGTCCACACATGGCTGCCTAAGGCTGCCCACACCCTCAACACCCCATTGCTAAAGGAATGTGAAGATCCACTGTTACTTTCTTCTTACTTGCTCCTACAAACAGCCCAACTTTCAGGCCAGTTTGCTACCTCTAGCCTTCTCTGTATGTTTCTCTTTGGGTTGTACATAAGGGCCAGAGCTACCATCTACAATGGAAGCCATTGTATATTCCAAGCAAGCTCTTCTTCTGAGGTCCAAGACTGGACTGAACTGTCCCCTCGTGGAGCTTTGCATCCCTCTGCTAAGGGTGGTAGAAAAATCTGCTGTGGTTGGGAGAAAAATAAGAATCAGAGCTGTCTCTCTGCCACCTGCCTTCTCATTGTATTTATATCTAGACATGGCTTTACCAGACTACAGGCAGCTCATTCTCCACTTCCTCTACGTTCTGGAGGACACAAGGCTCTTGATTGACCTACCAGTAGCTTCACAGACCCCCTTCCCTATCAGATTCAGTAAATTTCTCCCCATAGTTCATAGTATAAGGAATCACAACGAGAAAAACCCTAAATGGCCTGGTATATCCAGACACATAGTCCTTGATCTTGATCATGGGTTGGCTTTCAAAGCGTCCTGGGGCCAGTGACCCACTTGTCTCCCTGTACTCCTCCTCAGTCCCACCACTCAGGAAGATAAATGATGCCAGGAGCCATCAGGTATGTTGTATTTATATGATGCACATCGTTCCTTATTCTCCCTCTATTGTTCTTTGATGTATGACAAAACTCCCAATTTGTCAAACGCTTAACAGCAGTCAGGATAATCTATTCTCCACACATTCACAGAGCTTTTCATTTTGCACAACTGTCACTGAGAACAGCTTATGAATTTTCAGTCTTGAGAGGATGGGGGGGGGGGGACAGAAGCACCCAAGTGCACCCCCTTCTGCTGTGAGTCACACAGCCCCAGCTTGTCAGGGAGGAACCAGCACAGTGTCTGAGTACCACCTCCATAGATTGCTCCTCCTTCTAATAGCACTGAGCACTTAGGTCCATTTTCCATGCCACCATTTCCAAAGGCTATTTTGCTTATGTGAACTGCCTGCTAAGGCTGTCCAGCGAAAGATCAGGCAAGGACCGCCTCCAAGGACCTTGTATTTAGTGCACAAAGGAAGCCTTTAGAGAGGCTAGAACAACTGACAGCCCTCTACACCTAGATGCCAATGCCATTACCTGGCTGTCCTGAAATCAGAATGTAAACCTAGAAGCCTCGAGCTTTTTTTTAAATTACATATTGAAAAATGAACATTGAATCATTTTAAATAGCAAAAACATAAAAATCAATCTAAATTTCCAGAGAAAGGAGATCAATTAAATAAATCATGATAACCACATGGCAGACCACTGAAAGAGTATCTCCATAGCATAGGATTGTGGTCAGGATGTGTTAAACTAAAGCAAGTTTGAAAACTGTATTTACAGTATGATTCCAAATTAGTAAATGAATGCATATATATGTATGAGCAGAGAAGAAGGCACCAGATGGATATACACCCTAAATGTTAAAACTCAAGAGATTATCTGCTTTTAAAAAGATATTTGCTTAAATGTATTTTCCAAGTTTTCTTCAATGAAGACATTTAGTTATTCTTTATATTAGGATTATTTTAAAGAAATTGATTTTATACCAATGCTATCTATTCACACACTGCTTTGGAAACTTTAAAGGCGAAGAAAGATCTATACAGTAAACAGAATTTACAGCCCAGTAGCTGTCAGACAGAGTACTTTTTCATTCACACTGGGCGACACTACACTGAACAGCAGCTGTCCATATGATTTTAATCACAGTAACTTTTGAAACCACAACCCGCTTTTCCCCTTATTTTATTCCATTAAAAAGCTGCCTCTCAAAGCTAATGAGCAAATTCTCCAAGTGCTGGAACGTAGGAAATGCTGAATCATGGGGGTGAATAGCCCATTAAATCCATCCTAGTTATACAGGCCTTTGAAGAGGCACAGGCCTCAGATCATTTGAAAGTCCCTCTGAGGATATCTAAGGTCTCTGGTTATCATATGTAAATGAAAGCCAGGGCCTACAATGAACCAATGATTTGCAAATACCTTGGCTCTGATCTAAGCTGCAGTTCTAATCTGGGTTGTAACATCCTGATCATTGTAGCAAGGACCCAGAGGCTAGGATTAACCTTTGCTGGGGAAATCATGGGTGGGTAGGGTAGAGACTTTCCTCAAGAAGCTGCGATCCTGTGGTCTGATTACAATTACCACTGTGGGAGCTGAAGAACATTTCCATACCGTATCCCACCCTTTCCCTTTCCTGTAGTCTTTTGTCTCTCTTTCTTTACTGGCCTTGTATTCCTGGGGCTCTCTCCTCAAGAATACTGTATCCTCAAAATGTTTTTGTAAGTCCTTCCTTTGGAAAGGAAAAGAGGAAAAAGCAAATCCAATGGCCCAACCCCTCTCTATCGGGATCCCAGCGCTTCCTTCATAAAGTACCACAAGCTTAACCCCCTGATATTGTAATAAGCTCACAGTTTGTGAGGCCAGAGGTCTGATGTCAAGGTATCAGCAGATTTGACTCCCCTTCCCTCTTTCTTTGCCTCCTCTGATGGCTTAGAAACCACCTTCCTTCATCATCTCTTAGCTTAAGGCAGCATCACTCCAATGTCTGTGTGTTTCTTCCCCGGGAGTCTCCCAATGTGTATGTCTGTAAGTCTAAATTGCTCTTTTCCATAAAGACACTAGTAGCATTAGATTACAGTTCAATCTGGTGTGTGCATCTTAATGCAATTACATCCACAATGACCCTATTTACAAATAAGGTCACTTCTGTGATCTAAGAATTAGGACTCTATGGATAAAGGGACCAATCCAATTTGTAATGTTTTACCCAAGGCGGCTGCCACTCCCTTTGAATCTATGCCAACTAGGCCATTGGGTCCTGCCAAAAAGGACAGCTCAGAGTGACAGCAAAGGGCACCAAGGTCAAAAGAGTTAGTCCTTCTCCATCTTTTGGGTGCAACCTCTCTCCTGCCTTTTCAGACCTTTGTCATTTTCCTGAATTCTTTCTTCCCCCCACATAAGAGATGACTCTACATCCTTCTTAACAGACCCCAGAGGAATGTTCTAACAGCCTCCTGGAAAGTCTGAACCTCCATTCACATCCATTTCCTTCTATGCTACCATTAAACAGAGGGCTCTTATCTCCCTGGGTTCTGGACCTTTACCCTCTAGATCCTTAGCCACATGCATTATTTCTTCTACTTCCTCTTCCACTACTTGCTCTGCATAGGTTTCCTCCCATGGTGAGTTAGACGATGCTGTCTTGTTACTGCCCTGAGAAATCAGACCTTGTATCTCTGTATCTCTCCAAACCCCCCACTCTACTTCATAGCTAACTTAGGCTGAAGAGTAAAATGAAGATATCCCACTTTCTTGTCCTTAGCCCATTCCATATGATCTCTCCTCTATATTTTGCAAAATAGCAGCCATGGGCTCTGTTGCTGCTGAACTGGTAGTTTCTTTTACTCATTCTCTTTAAGGGATACCAGCAAACATAAAATTCCAATGACTGCATCCTTAAATACAGCTCTGTAGTTTTGCTTTGGATTGCTTGCATGGCTTCTTCTGCCCCAACATGAACCACATGCCTAATGTTTGCATCCCTAGTTATGGAGAGCTCTTTCCCCCCTCTTTCCCTAATATCATCTCCCCTACGATTTAGAGCACTACCTAGATTCTGGTAAGCCACAAGTCTCTACCTACCCCTCTTTCTCTTGCATGGTGACCTCACCCAACTATCATATTCCTCTGGAATGACTCAAATACAAAGATAGTTACAAGCAACTGAGTGAAGGGTTGATAGAGATTCAGGAGAACCAAAGGTCCATTTGAAAGGGTAAAAGAAAAAGCAGGAGGGAGAGGGGGCTATTAGCTGAAGGATTGATATTTCTTATATAAATATTCACAAATAAAATTTTGCTCAAGTCTTTGATATCCACAATTTTCAAAAGATACCCTCCACATGCAGGGCTTTCGTAAAGGGAGAATATATTTTCTGAGATAGGAGAATATTCAAATTTAATTCATGTCAAGGAGCATCTAGTCATGGGCATGCCATTCAGTGTAATGCTGGCTTTAAAATTATCATCTTAACTTACAACTATTAGAGATGTATCTATATTAAATTATACTTCCTGCTGTCCACTCACCTTGGTCTTTGGCCCTGTCATTGGATAGTATTACAATTGTGAATAGCAAGGTGTTAAATAGTGAGCAACATAGAACAATAGAGGTCAAAACAGAAAATAATAAAAGATTAGAAACAAAAGTTATTGGCTTTAAAATATAGGTTATCATGGGGAGAGAACAATTTTGTACACAGTAAAATACCTCCTATAGTTATTGGTAAAACTAATCAAAAGTTTGGAAATTAGAGCACACTTAACCCACCGCCCCTACCTCAATAATGCTCATAAGAAGACAGTTAAACTCTATGGACCAGGATGTAATGCGGCAGTGATAGGACTCCAGTGTTCCATCTGGATATGAGGCTTGGGAGACATGGCCTTATTTCCCAAGGGTCCTACAATCATGAGAGCTTGAAGAACACCTTACTTCACCACCCAGCAGTACCTCTAGCATGTTCAATTCATAGGTGTGTTTCTGGAAACCCAGGCTTTGGAATGCTCCCCACCAACATTTCAATAGGATCACCTGATCTTCCCAGATGCTAGAGCCAACCTTACCCTTGTACTCACTAAGCTTAGCTGTATTCCCTCGGCTAGAATGTTTTAGTCTGCTTACCTCCTCTAATTCTACTGCAACCAGCCCCATCCAGGAGCATTCCAGGAGTACTGCAAAGCATCCTGGGATCACACCCTGCCAGGCCTGACACAGGAATAGACTCATGTCAGAGCGAACAAACACAAAACAAAATCACCTGTGCAGAACTGAGATCATGGTTCAGCCAGCGTGAACTTAGGATGTGGGCCAGACACTGTGCTAGGTGCTGGGTCTAACAGTGTCTCACTTAATTTAATCTCCCAGCCTTTAATAGAGTCCCATTCTTTGAAATCTGCACAGGGGCCAGAAGGAAACAAGGCATTATTTATAATAATTGGTTCGCCATTATCCATTCACTTGGCGCAGCCTGCAATGAGATGATGGGCCTTTATGCTATTCACAACCTATAAAAAGTCGTGCTGTTGTGATTCAACATATAGTGAGCTCCATTTTAAGAGGACAATAGAAACACTCAGCTATTATTCATCCCAGAGCCTTAAACGGTAGAGAATTCCTTTATCAGGAACATAAGGTTAAAACCACATTGGTTATTAATATTGCAAGAAGCCCATTGCATTTACTGTGCTGCTCAGACAGCTGAAAAATGCAATTTTTTTTTTTTAAAAGACATATCAGGTAAAAGACAGGCCCAAGCAGGATGTTGGGAGAATTGAGCCAGCACCCGCGAGGTTGCAGGATGCCCTAAGTTGACATGAGACTGGTGTTTGAAGTATTCATTTCCTTAGTCCAAGTTACCTCTGCATGTTATAAAACACAACAGGCAAAGGGGAAATGCAGAGCAGGTTAAGAAACTGAGATTTGAGGGCTGGGATGCTATGAAATACAACAGCTTCAAGTCAGACTTGATTAACAGTTATTAGTGAGAGAACATCACCCATTTGGTATTCAGTGACCCACCTCATCCTGCAAAGTGTTGGAGGCAGTCTACAGAGAGAACATGAGAGAAACAAGACAAATGTAATGAAGTGTGGAGAATCAGGACTAGCCTAGAATGGCTTATAAAGATCCATACCTGCTGGCCACAGGCTCTCTAGGGGAGCCGTAGTAAAGGCTCTGATTCAAATGGGACCTTCCTGGAAGCTTACGGAGACATTTTCTCAATTGGCAGTCCCTCCTCTCAGATGACTCAAGCTTGTGTCAAGTTGATATAAAACTTGTCGGTACACCTACACACAGACTCACACAATATAACGCACACACACACACACACACACACACACACACACACACACACACACACTGAATGCTGACAAACTAGGAGGTCCTTTCAAGTGTATCAAGAAAAGAGCTCAGGGATTATGCTAGCATACTTGGGTTGAGCAGCTGAAAATCCTAACTATGAAGCCCAGCTTACTTCACTACTCCAGAGCCCTAGAAAAGACTGTTAACTGAGTACGTTAAACATATTCTGTCCCCACTGTCCTTGTCACTCTCCAGCCCTGAGGCTGATCATTCTGAGTTTCTTAGCCATGGCCTGGACCTTTCATTCCCAAGATTCCATGAGATTAAAATGAGAGTGAGCGTTCACCACACACTCATAGAGGATCATTTATGCAGGATGCTCTTTATTATGGAGAGAATGAGACTTCTGGGAGTAGTCAGAGAGTTAAGTGGGGCTATGGTTTGAGTAGGAAATGTCCCTGAGCAGGCTTATAGTCAAATGCTTGGTACTGGCTGGTGGCGCTATTTTTGAGAGATTCTGGAAATGTTAGGAGATGTACCTGCTGTTCCAATAAGGTGGAGGGGCCTGGGTTATGGCCCAGGCCCGGTCTGCTGTGGCTTTCTCTCTCCCTGGGGGAAAGGGGCCCTGGTGCTGAGGCCTGAGTCTCTCTCCCTCCCAGGGCTGGCTGCGGGCCTTGGTGGTAAGGCCCAGGTCTCTCTCTCTCCTCCCTGGGCTGGCCTGTTTGCTGCACGGCACCTTAATTAAAAAGGAGGCAATGTATGAATGAGTTATTTTATTGTAGGAAGGGGAAATATGCTAGTTGAGTGGAGAGAAGGAAAGGAGAGGAAGGAGAGAGAGAGAGAGAGAGAGAGAGAGAGAGAGAGAGAGAGAGAGAGAGAGAGAATAGAGAGGAGAGAGAGAGCAAGAGAGAGGGGAAGCAAGAGTGAGAGGGGAGAAGAAGAAGGAAGAAGGGGACAAAGAGTGAGGAGGGAACAAGAGAGAGAGAGAGGGGAGGCAAGGGAGAGAAGGGAATAAGAGAGTGAGGAGGGGGCAAACCACCCTTTTTATTGTATGGGGCGTGGCATGCCTGGCTTGTGGTCAGATGACTGTGTGTAAGGTCCAGCTAGAATGCTGGGAGTTGGAGGCAGTGTCTCCCTGATAGAGCACACATCTCCTGCAGGGGCAGCTGTGAGGGGTCTGGGCTGAAATCTGAGCAATGGTCTCAGGAGCAATTCACTGAACATCTTCCGTCCCTTCGAGCAAATGCTCAGTGGGTCTCCGGAGTTCAAAGTGGCTCTGCTCTACTGGACTCTGGCTGTGAGAACTGCCCCACATGTACCCTCACTGGAGGAAGCAGGTACCAAGGACATGACCTTGAAGGTTATGCCTGGTCCCTAGCCCTTCCCTTGCTCTACCTCCTGTCTGCTAGGAAGTAAGCACCCTCCTTTTACACACACTCCCATCACTAGAATGTTCTGTCCAATCACATGGAGCAAAGTAAACAAGGGTTTAAACCTCTGAAACCACTCGTCAAAATAAATATTTTCCCTTCAAAAGGTATTAGGTACATTGTCATGGTGATGAGAAAACTAATTAAAATTGGTAGAATATTCTATTTGTGTGCCTCAGGGCAAAGACTTAGTTTCCTGACATAGCCCATGACATTAGATACATATTTGACATGGTGGTTTTGGCTTGACTCAGAGCTGTCTGTCACCTCCTCAACCCTCAGTCTAGCAACAAAGGTGAAAAGAAATCTTGACGAGGATCCCACCTCTCTGCCTACAGAAAATAAGCTGTAATGAGGATCCATCGGCTGGCACCACATGTACATATTCACTTAAATAACACTTACCTATGATTGTGAAACATCCGCACACAGAGCCAATCTCATTTCTTACAGGAAATAATCAAAACCTCTGCATATTTTCACCTAATTCATCCTAAAGGATGAGCACACTATTCAAGCCAGACCCTGGGTGACCAAGCACACCAATGAGATTCTGGAAGAGTAAGCTTCAATTTTCCATACAATTTCACTTTTCTTCTTGTTCAAATTCTTAAAAAGCTTTGGATATATTTTATCATACTATTTAATCATATGTTTATCATGAAAAGTAGCATTTGTGTGGTGGTTTGAATAAGCTACATATATCTGAGCCAATAATTAGGCAGTAGGGTAGGCAAAGATTTTACACTCATATTTGGATATATATACATATACATATGTATATGTATATACATATATATGCTTCAACTAAATAATTTCATAAGTCTACTTTTCAATGTTTTAGGAAAACTTTATTTGCATATATTCTGTTTTGTCTTTTCAAAAATTTAGTTAATGATCTCACTAAATGAGCTGCCATAGACTGTTTTAGATATGAAAACTAAAGGCAGACACACCACTGTGAACCTCTTTGTTTTTCTTTCCCAATAATGCTTAATAAGCAGTGGGGATCCTTTCCTCAGTTGTTCAAAGACTGTGAAGTCTGTCTTTGCTTTGGCATGAGAGCACTGTCCCAGATGAAGTTCCTTCATGCAGAAATCAGTTAAACCTTTTGTAGAAACAGACATAAAGATACAAAGAACCGGAGAAGTAGCACATTCTGCTAATCATCTATATGGGTATCAGAAGGACAGCTGGGGCTAAAAGAGAGGAAGGGGGGATGGGTGCATCAGGGTCAAGACACTGGTAATGTGGAGGCCACTCTGGGATACAAATGATCTTCATCAATTCATGTAGGCCAATTATGAGGAAGCAAAGGAGAAAGAACAGTGTCATTGCTCTGTTAATGTGATAAATCTTAAGTCACTTCATTAACTCACTCTGTTTATTCCCTATCTCTTTAGTTAGGGAGATCTCTGTTCTAGAAATTGGAAATATGTTATCCAATACATTTTTGAGATGATTATTCCCACTGTTTTCTTTCTTTCTCCCTGCCCAGCTCTATTATCTCATTCACATATCTATCACAGGCCAAGGATCAAATGACATATAGAGCATCTATTTGTACCAGGTATTGTACTAAATATCACATATTATTACATACATACATACATATATACATACATACACACACACACACACACACACACA
>JADRCD010187446.1:0-12013 GCA_019843815.1 Montemys delectorum
TTCGTTCTTCTTCTTCTTCTTCTTCTTCTTCTTCTTCTTCTTCTTCTTCTTTTTTTTTTTGCTTTATTTTTGTTTTGTTTTTTCTTTTCTTTTGTTTTGACAAGGTCTCATTATGTAGCTCTGACTGGCATGGAAATCACCCACCTGTCTTTGCATCCCAAGTGCTGAGGGTAAGCGTGTGTATGCCACCATGCCCAGCCTCTGTTTTAACTGAGACAAAATTGGCATACAATAAAAATGTACATCTCTTTCTTCTGATATGCAGTATACCCACACCACATCAACCAACATACAAGCCCTTTCAATTGCCGTGTGTGTGTGTGTGTGTGTGTGTGTGTGTGTGTGTATGAGCATGCTATGCACACACCACTTCTGGTCATTCCCAGGAAACTATTTTTGTGATTTCTCTCACCAGAATTGTCCTAGAGTTCTGTATGCATGGAAGCATATCATGCTTGGTTTTGGTACCACTCTTCATGCCACACACCCAGGAGGTTTGTCCATTCCGTACATCCATCTGTACGTCTGTACGTTGTTCTCTACACTCCTTGGAGCGCTGCTCCAGAGGGCAACCTTCCCAATCCGGAGCCTCCCTGTTCACCAGCATTTTGGCTGTTCCCTGGCAATTGTGACTATTGCCTCGTAGATATTTATTTCCCCTTCTTTTGGGTAAATAGCTGCTAAAGGAGTTGCTAGATTGTAAGTAGGAAAACATTTTTATTTACAAGAAATCCAGGGTGCTGGAGAGAGGGCTTAGTTTCTAGTTCCATCCTCAGAGCTCACATTTAGAACAGCGGCCACCCTAAACAAAGCCACTTCTTTCTACAGTAGACAGTTGATCACAAATTGTCAAGACACAAACTGAGAGATTGCAGACTGCTCTGCCTTTAGCGGGCTAGTGTGTCATCTATAACACACCCCTCCTCCCAAGAGCATTATGGAAGAGAAGATAGAATGAATTTAAGAGCTAGCCGACTAAGGGGAAAGGTTTTCTGCACACAGCAGGGCAGGCGCCCATAGTCACTCACAGCCATTGAGACAGTATGCACAAGATCCCCACAAGCTCAAGCCACACAAAACCCCAGCTGTGGGCATTAGATAGCTGCTGGGAAATGGAAATTCAGCTTTCTTCAAGGCTGCAGTCCCTGGGTAGGTTAACCACAGTGCACTGAAGGTCACATAGGGGCAGTAAAACTCACTGATGAGTTAGTTGGGTGGGTAAGGGAGGAGGGATGTAAATGGAGGGATGGCGGAGGGGAGTGAGAAGGGGTGAAAACAATCAAAGTACATTGTACAGAATTCTCAAATAATTAATAAAAATGAGGGAGAAAAAGCTGGGTGGAAGGGAGAGAGAAAGAATCCCTGGAGCTCACTGGGCAGCGTCCTAGCCTTCTCAGAAAGTTCCAGGCCTGTAAGAGTTGCTCTCTCAATAAAAGCTGGGGTGACATTTGAGGAATGACACCCAGTGTTATCCCCTGGCTTTCACATGCATGAACATGTACAAACGCACATGTGAACACTTGAAAGTGTTCATGGGTACTTAAAATAGGATTGTTGCTTCACACTCATACTCCCACGAGTGAGCCGCCAAGCAGTGTTCCTCTGTGGTTTGGGCTTCAGCTTCCTGCCCTGGCTTTAGCCGGTGAGAGGAGGTAAACCCACCCCTCCTCTAAGTCACCTTTGGTCGGAGTGCTTTACCACAGGGACAGAAGTAAAGAAGAACAAGGGAAGGGGACTAGTTACATTTTCAGACACCGAATAAAGAGGAAAAGAAGAGAGAGGGTGTGTAAGCGAGCAGGACATTTACTATCCTGTCATAAGATCTGTTTCTTAAAAACTGGGGGAAGGGTTCCCCTCAAAACACCCTCTCCGAGACACTCATTCCAAAGGACAGCGAAAGAGCAGGAAGCAAGACTGTAGGCAAGACGCAGAAGCTCGGGCACCTTCCTCGCCTCCTGTTCCAGGGAAGGGTGATCTTAATCGCAGCAGTCAGCTCACAAGGTCACGGCTTGTTTGAAACAAGCCTGGCGGAAGCAGAGGCTCGTGGAGAAATGCATGGTGTTATGACAAAGGGAATCATTAGCCCAGACATATTTATGTTCATTTTGCCTTTTCTCCTAAGAGAAATCTGTTGCTCCAGTCTATGCCGGCTGATTAATATTCCAGAAGAATCCATCAAGAGAGAGCAGCAACCTGGAAGGAGGCAGTCATGGCTGTTTCCAGCAGCTGGGTTTGAAGGTGCCTGGTGACAGGTGCCAAAACAGACCTCAGGAGCTGGGGAGCAAGTGGAGTCATGGACCTGACTTGCTCTAAGCCCAGGGACCCTGACTAAGACCAGACTCCCAGATGAGAGGGGACCCTCTTGACCTGATCTATAGCATTGGGCGCATGTACCACCAATCCTCTCAGCCTGGGTCTATGAGGCCTCAGCTCTCTCTCCAGTCACTTTTGGAAGCTGATGGGGAAGTGTTTTCTTGTTAACTCCCAAGGACTTCAAATCCAAGGTCAAGGCCATGATAGCTGTGGTCATGCCCTGCATTCCTTGAGCTTTGGAGAAGAGAGTCCTATTGCGCAGGAAGGCCTTTGAAGGCATCCTCCTGCCATTGGTGTTTCTCCTTCAACCTCACTCTAAGCCAGTGGCAAAGTGTGCGTTTTATCAGAGAAGCTGGTTGGAGACCAAACATCACACCACTTGCAAGTCCTTAAGAGACAGGCAGGGACCCCGACAAAGCCTCAAACTCCTGCACTGACAGTTTCCAAGTGTCACCATATTTTAGCAGGACGAGGGGGGGGCATTCTTTTGCTTTTACTCTCTTCCCCCCTCCCTCTCCCTCTCTCCCTCTCCCCCTCTCCCTCCCCTTCCTCTCTTCCTCTCCCCGCTCCCTCTCCTCCCCCTTCTCTCTCTCCTTCCCTTCCTCTCACTTCAGTAACATCTATACTTCCAGTTGGCACTCCAGGCTGTCCCTTAATTGATTTTGTTTGTTTCTTTCTTTCTTTCAAGTCTTTGAAAATGTGTCAACATCTTTTGAGCCACGGTCCACAGAGTGCACACTGGTTAATTCTCCAGTTAATGAGCTGAGACACAAACAGGGCCTCCTTCTCCAAAGCTATAGCGGACAGGACAGTGTGGGAGTGACTCCATCATGGTAATAAAAAATATATGTTGTCGGTGCTGTGTCTGCAAACTAGGCATGATTGAAAAGTGACCGCAACAGCTCGTCCAAGTTGTGCATTCAGCATTGCTGGCTGTGGCTTTGGCCTGGGCTGGGCCTTTCCTTACAGCTCTGACCTTGGCCTCCTGCTGCTCAGGCCTCTGGCCCAGCCAGTCTCCAGTCAAGCTTGCCCAATCTATAACCTCAGTGCTTATCCGAACTGGATCAGCCTTTAGGGCCTGTGCACTTGGATTTTCATTCATTCAGCAAGCATTTATTAAGTGCCTATTGTGTACTAACTAGTCTCTTCCCTGTGAACTAGACAAACACTGTCTTTATGCTCATAGAGTGCATCATCTTGAGGAGACATAGCTAGTTTGTAAAGGTGACTTTGTGTCAGTGATGGGCTGGGGGTTTAAGGATATGCATGGAGTGGCCTGGAAGTGGTTACCACTTCTACAGAAAGTCTTACTTTAAAAAAATAAATTGGTAATACGTCTTCCAAATATACATACAATTAGACAAAACCATATAATGACCTTGTGTAAGGTCATCCCCAGCTAAGACACCTGCTGCCTTCCGGGAAGTTTCTTGCCTTGTTTCTTCTTACTTCTTGCTACATTGTGCTGCTGTTTTGAAACAAATCCAAGATTTCTTCATAATGTCACAGCTTCTTTGTCTGGACTTTTCATCAGTTAGAGACCAGTGCAAAGCTGATACTGGAGTTGCCCAGGTGTCTCAGAGACACCGAGTAGTCTGATAGCTGGTAAATCAAAGTTCAAGTCTTGTTCTCCCACATCACAAGCTACAGAGCATCAGGCTAGTCACTCAACCCGGTCTCACAACCTCACCAGTCTAAGCAAGGGCAGAACTGAGCTCTGGAGCCCTTCCCATGGCCACACAGAGAGCTTGTAACATGCCCAGTCAACCAAGTGTTCTGTATGTTTTCTTCCCTGGTCCTGAGGTGTCTATCAAAACAGCTGCATGCCGATTGCCACACTTTACCTCCAGCAGGATAACTAAGAGATAATGAGACCTGAGAGGCAGCTGGAGAGGGCTGTCGAGGTAGCTCAGTCAGTAAAGGGTTTACCTTGCAAGCATAAGAACCTGAGTTCAATCCCCAGCAGCCATAATTAAAAAAAAAAAAAAAAAAAAAAAAAAAAAGCCATGTCTGGGGAGTTAAGAACACTTGTTGCTCTTACAGAGGACCTGGTTCAATTCTAAGCCTCTATCATGTGGCTCACAACCATCTGTGACTCCAGTTCCAGGGGATCCAGTGCCCTCTTCTGACCTCCATGGCACCAAGCACACATGTGGTGCACATACATGAAGGCAAATATTCATGCACAGAAACCAAAAAACACATCCTTTTTGAAAAGCCATGTGAGGTGATGTGCTTCTAATCTCAGATAGGTGGATCCCTGAGACGTATTGGACTGGTAGGCTAGCCTAACGGTGAACTCCGGGCCACTGAGATACCCTGCTTCAAAAAATAAAGTGGCTGATTGATGAGAAACGACCCTTAAAGGTGTCCTCTGACCTTCACATACGTGTGCCTATGCATGCATGCACATATGTATACAGACATTGCTGCAGAACACAGATGCCCTGCAATGGAAACATCCAGCACATAGCTGTCATAGTGAGTCACCTTCTTTAACATCAACCTCCCTTGCCCACTCTTTACATACCCCAGACCACCCGCGGCCACACGACGTCACTAAAAACAGAGGCCACATAGGTTTCATCAAGTCCAAGTCATAAAGCCGGCTTTACCTTTGTAGCTCGATGCTCAGGCGAGGTGTGTGTGTGTGGGGGGGGGGGGCCACTTGGCAACGGGAACTATGTGTACCCAAGCCAAGCCCCCCCTCAGCTTGCTTTTAAAAGGCTTGACCTGCTTCTGGGAAAGCTATGAACACCAGGCTCCTCTCTACAGTGGGTGGCAGCTAGAGCTAAAGCCCCAATAACTCAGACAAATGTGGCCGACGCCAGAGAGGAGTCAAGGGCCTGGCTGCGATGTCTGGGGCCAGCTTGGTCTTGGACCTCACTGTATGTTTACAAGTTTCCCTTTGACAATTCAGTTTTGAAGATGGGCTTCATTAAAGGGCAATTATAGGTTAAGTGACTTGCTGGCTCGCTGCCTAATGTGGAAAGCTTGACTGTGACAATCAGATAATTCTGAGATTAAGCAACAACACAGCGATTGCTACTGAAAGCAGCAGCTTAAGAGAATGGAAGACGCTCCCCAGCCATGACCTCATCCCAGGAGCACCGTCTGGGCAGGAAGTCTATACTCATGGGGCCAGCAGACTCTAGGGACCTCCAGCACTAGGGTGACCTCTTCTGGGAAAGGGGACTGGGAAAGACAAAGGGCTCTCTGCTTAGAATGCTGAGCTGTCCCTCCTTGCTGGCCTCAGTGCTTCTGGTGGCTCCTCCTGGGCACCAGAAACCAGCCTTTCTCGTCTGTGCTGTGACCTCCGTCTTTCCCTCTTTCTTGTCAACACATCATCTTTGTTAATATCCTCACAGTTGTCTATCTGTCAAGCTCCCTAACCTGCAAGGTAATAACACCTCCCATTTCCTGGAGCAATGGGTATTGTAGGAAGCTTGCCCTTGTGTGTGAGAAAATCCCCCTTCAAACGGTGACTAAGGCAGAAAGAGGTTAAGTATTGGTACGGGGAGCTTTCAGGCAAGGAAGGTGTTGAGCTCCGGTGTAGCTACATCCAGGGGCATTGAACAGTGCCTTCCCTTCAGCTTTTCACTATGAGAGGCGTCCTAAGCCCCGAGGTGAGATGATGCAACCAGAATTCATGAAGTCACTGGCTTGCAACTGATTCCTTTCAGGGTCCTAGGATTTAATATGATTGGACAGTGAGAGCCATGTGATTGGTTGGATAGATGTCTAAAAGCATTCCCGATTGGACCATGCATTGGTATATTCCTGGTTGTTTGAGCTAAAGTGCCACTAGGGAAATGAACTTGTAGAAGAAAGAGTTTATTTTGGCTTACTGTTTCAGAGTAAGAGAGTCTGCTGATAGCACACGAGCAGGAGCCAGGATCTGAGGAGTCACATCTCAGCTAGACTTGGGGAACAGAGAGAGCAAGCAGACTGGAGGGAGACTAGAAGCCCTCAACAGCGGCTCCAATAATGACTTCCTCCAGCAAGTCAGTCATTCTCTGACTTCCTGAAGGTTCTGGAATCTCCTAAACAATACCTGCCACCCGGGGGCCCAACAACATTCACATATCTAAGCCCTCGGGGACAATTCTTATTCAAATCACCATGCCACAGATGCCCTTAGGATACATGACCACAACCCACCACAGCCCAATGGGAGCTGAGGCTGGGAGTGATGGAGGGGTAGTACCTCAAAAGAACACCAGGGTGGGAAAGGATAGTAGACACCAAGAAGCCAGCAGTCTCACAAGCATGCTTCTGGCCTCTATTGTGCCTGCTGATGCTAGCACTGTAAAAACTCTGTATGTCTCCTAGGTGGGTGTTTGGCTCCGGAAGGGCAGAAGTGGTTCTGTTCAACCACCATCATGGAAAAATACTTGCAAGAGGATCTCAGCCTCTCCCCCTCCAAGTGAAACAGAGCTTGGGGAATGGGGTCTGGGAATGGGCATTTTAACACGCCTTCCAAGCACATCCGATGGTCTGAAGTTGTAGGGCTACTGCTGTAGGGCAAGAAGTACTATCCTCACACTCAGGCTTGATGAGTGGCCTGAGCTACTCTCGTGAGGATGGGCCTCTGCTCCTGTGAGCACTGACGATAGGCACCGCTCCTGCTGTAACCAAATAGCTTGCCTTCCTTTGTCCTACTGGCAGACAGTAGGCTCTCTGTAAAAATTAACAGTTACGCAGGGACTAGGGAGATAGCTCAGTTACTAAAGTGCTGGCTGGACACACACAGGGGGAGCTTAGTCCTCAGCACTGACATAAAAGAAATCTAGATGTGCTGATGGGCATCTATGATTCTAAAATAGGGAAGTGAACACAGGGGGATCCCTGGGGGGCTCATTTGTAGAATCAGCCTAGTCAGTGTGAAAATGTGTATCCATATCTACACACACATGTACACCTGTGCATGCATGTATACACACACACACACGTGCACACACACACACACACACACACAGAGAGAGAGAGAGAGCGCTTTCAGAACATACTTGGGCTTCCAGCCCTGCCTTCTTTGTCTCCCAAGGTCCATACCCACATGACACCTGAGCATCAGAGAGACCCTCATTCTTACTTAAGGATAGGCCAGTTCCATGCAAAACAGATGCCAGATGCTGGGTAAGAAAACACCGTGCCATCTTTTCACTATAGGTACAAGCATGAGGCGCATGTGACCTGAAAGCAGCAGGCCGCTCTAGGGGCTCTCTTGAAGAAGGGAGTCTTAGCAGGTGGTGCCATGGCAGAGTGCCCTTGAAGAAGGACAAGTGCTGAGCAGAGGTATGGGGAAGGATTAGCCTCAGGTCTGAAGAGTCACTGACTCAGTCTGCCCCAGCCTGGGCCTTTCTCCCCACAACCTTATAAAGTCTGTGACTTCCGCTCCAGATAGCTGCAAGCATGTTTTATCAGTGTGTGTTCGATGTCACAAATAGGCAGGCTCAGGGATAGGTGCAGAGGGGTGACTGTGGTATCCTGGTTTGAGCCACCTTCGCTGGACCAAGCCACAGGATCTGGTTGTGCATTCGACGGGAAGTTGGAACCCGAGAGAGCATATTAGTAACTTGGAGGGAAACAGAGTCTTGGGCCAGCAGAAGGGCTGAAGAAGGGCATCTCTCATCCGCGTTTCCTTGGTTCCATAGCAGAAACACTGCCCAGCATGTGCTCTACTGTGGTTTTGTTTGGGGACCTGGAACTTTGCAGGCTCTAGACGAAGCCTCACTACTAATGAGAACTGAGCATTTAGACTGTCTCCACCCCTCATCCCCCAGATAGGAGAACGCAGGCCAGATTCAGAGCATGCAAAGGATCTGTGGCCTGGTAACACATGCCAAGACCAGGTGTATTTCTGCCTGCTCAAAGGATCTGGAGGGTGAGTGAACCCAGCTGGCGGGATTGAGGCAGTCAGTGCAATCAAGGACCAAGTGCAGCTCCCTGGGTTAGAAAGGCTGAGCGGTCAGAGGTCAGAGTACACACGCCATGTGTAAGAACCAGAAATAGGTAAGATTCAGCTAATGGGGCCTGGGGTGAGCTCAGTGGGCAGCTACCATAGCTGAAGAGGCAGGTGGAGGTGAGGAGGGCACCTCACCGTCAAACCAGGAATTTTGTAGTCAAGCACTTCAACAGGGGCAAGGAGACACTGAGGGGCTGGACCCAGGCCTGATGACAAGGGGGGGGGGGCTCTGTGGGATGGCAGAGTGAAAATTGGTAAGACTGTGGTTCCTTCTGTTAGAGAGCAGAAGCTAGGAACCATCCCACAACTGAAGATGGCATAGAACAAGACAATGGCTGACACTTGTGGTCAAGTAGCTCAGCGGAGGAGGAACCTTAGGGCTCACACCAGTCATACTGTGACAGCGACACAAGGATGAGTTTGCAGGGACACCTGGCGCTGAGTTAAAACCCACACCCACCGGTTTGGTTTGATGAATCTCAGTAACGAATACATCTCCATATCACAAACGAGGAAATGGAGGCATAGGAGGCTTAGGCCCCTGCCACAGAGCTAAGAAGGGGTAGAGCTGGATTTGACCAGGGGTGGCTCCAGTTTAATGTCCAGACCCTAATGGACTCCTGACCTGGCCTGTGCACATTTTCAAATACATGCAAGAGGAAATAGCTACTCCTTAGTAAAGTCCCCAGCAGTCACTGCTGAGGTACTTTCTCTCTTAGGTTTTGTTGTTTTTATTGAAATATCGGTGTGTTAGTCGGGGCTCTGTGGAAGAACAGAACTGATAGAATGAATATATATTAAAAGGAGATTTATTAGGCCGTCCCACTTGATAGGGGACGGCCAATCAATAATGGCTGTCTGTACAATGGAGAGGCTGAGGAGCCAGAAGCCACTAAGTCCACAAGGCTAGAGGTTTCAGCAGTACTAATCCAGTAAAAGAAGCCTAGAGGGCTCCTGGGAAGCCATGGGACCCCAGGCCACATTGCAAGGTTGAAAAGGCTGGGTCCCAGTTTCTGCAAAACACAGCAGCAACAGTCTATGGCAGGGGGTCTCACCGTTCCTCATGCTGGGACCCTTTAGTAGAGTTCCTTATGTCATGGTGACAACCAACCCTACAAATATTTTCATTGCAACACGCCCCACCCCGTGAAAGGGTCCTTTGATCCTCAAAGGGTCATGACCCACAGGTTAAGAACCACTTGTAAACAAGCTGTGAGAGCAAGGAGAGAAGTGATTTCCACTTCAGACCTCCTTAAATCTGGGCTCCAGGCAGAAGTCCTTGGTTGTCTATTTTCCCACCTCGGTTAACACCTCTTGTAGGTGCACTGGAGCCTTGCCTCTTAGCTGAGGACTCCGTGTGCACCAGGCAAGTGCACGTCCACTGAGCTGCATTCCAGCCCCAAGCTTCAAGGCGTCCTCCCTTCCTCGCCTTCCACTTGCAGACCATTTACTTTAGGAGGAGGCTGGAAATGTTAAGGCAGATGGCAGCCCTCAGCATCAGCCCTCAATTCTTCAGTGTTTATGTCAAGAGATAACATTTCCTTTCCCATAACCATTACGTCTCCATCACAGTACACAACACCACAACGCCATCTGCTTCTCCAACCTGGGATTTAAAGTTCTTTGGCCATCCCAGTAAAGTCTCTTGACAATTGATTTCTCCTAATTAAGAATGAAATGAGGAGAGATGGTTCAGCAGTTAAGAAGGCTTGCTGCTCAATCCTGAGGATCTGAGTTCAGATCCATGCTGGGTGGCCCACAATGCCTGGAACTGCAGCTCTAGGGGATCTGATGCCCTATTCTGGCCTCTACCTGTACCTGTACACACGTGTGCGAATACATGCACATACACATGCATGCAATACACATATACAAGTAAAATAAATCTTATTTAAAAAATAATAACCAAGTGAGATATATCCCTTACAGTGAATGCTGAATTATTTGACTCTCTCAAATTCCCATCTCCCCTCCCCCCTCCCACTCCATGCTAACAGATTCTCATACCTTACGTAGATGGGAAACTGAGGCATGCTTCTAGGGTTTTCCATTAGCAAGGGACAAAGTTGGGACCAGGCCTGGACTGAGTCTATAGCTCACCATAGCTCATCAGAGTCCGCTCTTATTTATTCTTGTCTAGTTTTGCACTAGCAGAGAAGTTAGTACGATGGGCATCCTCCAGCGTGCGAGTTCTCAGGATATAATTCACTTTAATCTTTTAAGCATTTGACAGTATTTGCTCGAAAGAAGGAGCAACAAGTACATAATTATTGCACTAATTAAGCTGCCAAAAACACAGGCGTGCAGGAAGAGCACCTTTGAAACGGGAGCCCACGACGCATTAGCATCTGCTGTAAGCTTATTAATCACCTAACAGGCAATTAGCAAGCTGTTACTGTTTGAGGCTGCTATGTAAATAAATTCTTGGGTTAATTTCTTCCTCTGATAATAAAGAAAACATTATGAAAATTAGCTAAGCGACAATGTAAATGATCTCCACTGTTAATTATACGACAGTGTTACATATGCAAGGACCCCAGAGCTGATAAAGGCCCCGGCTCCCTCCCTCCCCATTGCCCACTCCCAGCCCCCACCTTGGCTGTATTGCTTTAAAAAATAAAAATGTTGACACAGGTAAGGAGTTAAGGGGGAGCTTTGGGGACTGAAGTCACAGCTGTTTGCTTGTAGCTTGCCCAAAGCAACTGTCAACTCCACAAACTGGGATGCTCCTTGGCCTCAGCCTTAAGTGTGGCCTTGGGCTTGGCTGGTGACTCCTTCCTGGAGGGGAGCAAGGGAAGGGACAGAGGACCCGACCCTAGGTCCCCAGCTCATGGCTAGCTGTTCCCAGGGGCTAGCTACTCTGCAATGCGGGATGAAAGCCCCTGGGCTGGTGCGGTATCACTGTCCACTGCTGGGCAGTTCCAGAACTAGGTGTGGCATCCGCTAGACAGGGGCCACTGGCTCATCCATATGGTGAGGAACATGGGATGATGCTCTGTGAGCCCCGACACCAGAGTTTAAGCCTCCACCACTCAGTGACTCCAAGGCCTCAAAGCATTGCTTACCTCAGTCTCAGTTCTGCAAAATAGAAGTGATGGGCTAGGGGGAGAGGGGTGAACCCCCTGAACACAGGGCATGCTGGGAAAGCTCAGATCCTCAGCACTTATGTGAATGCCTGGTAGGCATGGTGGCTGCCTGTAATTCTAACGTGAAGGAAGCAGAGGCAGAAGATCTCTGGCACAAGGTGGCTGGCTAGGCTGTCTGAATCTGTGAGCTCTCTGTTCAGTGAAAGACCCTGCTTTGAACATAAGAAAAAGAGCAACCAAAGAGGACACCTGGCATTAACCTCAGGCCTCCACATACATGTACACACACATACATGCCATGTAAACACAAGTACACATGCACATCCACTACACATGCACACACACACACACACACACACACACACACACACACACACGTGCGTGCATACACACACTGTTCACATGCTGCTTCACTAGAAGTGATGGTAACCACACCTCCATGGCATTGTCTGTGACGACAATGATGCAGGGCGATCTTCCCAGAGTCCTGTGCTCAGAGCTGCCCACACTCAGAGCTCTAACCAAGTTTACTGTCATCATCAGCTTTGATGTGGCCATTCAAACTGACAGCAGTCTCACACCTGGCTCTAAGAAATGATGGGAACCTAGAGAGGAAGTGTGTGTGTGTGTGTGTGTGTGTGTGTGTGTG
>JADRCD010187447.1:23239-38223 GCA_019843815.1 Montemys delectorum
ACACACACACACACACACACACACACACACACACACACACACATACACACACACACACACCCCACCTCATGGTAGAGGAGTGGCAGGGCCAGCTCTCCTGTGTTCTCACCCTTGGGGCTGGCTGACCTGCGCCCCCATCACCAGAGTCAGTTCTGCTGTACTGTTCAGGGGAGGTATACACATGGCTAGCTCTTAGGAGCTCATCCTGACTACTGAAGTGCTTGCAGTGGCCAGTGAGAAGGCGGGACCAGTTCTGTACAGCCCTGACATCCACATGGTCCCAGCAGCTGCCCCACCAGAGACATCCCCATGTTCTTTAGTGGTAACATGCATCACGGACACCGAGATTGCCCACGTGCTCCTGCTCCTGCTGCTGCTGCTCCTGCCTAGTAGTGGACCCGGGCATGGCCCTTAGCAGCAGCTCAGGCTGGGACCTCACCATGGCCTGAGATGGCTGGTCTGGCCACCCTGAGTCTCCAGTCCCATCTCTCTTCATAATGCTTAAAGTCTCCGCTTCTCTTTCTCATCTGTCCACTACACACTCTCACGCTGTGGTGGCTCCCACTGGCTGGCCCATGGGCCTCCGGGTGACATCCTCCGTCAATGTGAAGTGGTGGGAAGTGAGTATCGCTGGCCTGCCTGAGCTGTGCACTGGAAGGCAGGCCTGTGGGCCTCTTTCTCTGCCCACACAGTTCAGCATGTCAGAACATGGGCCTTTTGTCTCTTTACCTCCTCCTGTGCTGCACTGCCTGCATTTGATTTGATTTGATTTGATTATGTGTCTGAGGCATGAAACAGCTTCAATCACCAAGCCAAGCATCGAGATAAAGACTACCATCTGCTCTGCCCTTGACTAAGGCTACCACCAACTAGGTATCTCTTTGCCCATTGCCAGGGGGGAGAACTGAAAAATTATATTTATGTGAGTTGGGGTTAGTTTAGTCAGAGTACTTTTCTAGCCATGTACGAGGCCCGAATTCAACTTCACACATTTCATGCCCATCTACCACTGCCTGCTGTCTGTAAGCAAAGGTCAAAGCAAAATTCAGTTTTGACAAAGATAACACTGACCCAGGAGGAAATTCTTCCACATCCAGGTCTAATTAACAAGGAAAACAAAAATCAACTGAGCTTAAGAGAATTAGACTAAGGACAAGTGAGACTGTTCTCCAGGTAGGGAAGCCTGTGGTGAGACACAGGTCTTCAACTGTCCTGTTAACTGCCAGCTGGGCAGCCAGGCTAAACTGTTTCATTTTATGTTTTGTGGTGCCAGGTACTGAACTCAGGATCTTGTACATGCTCGGCATGCAGGGCACTACTGGACCTCACCTCCAGCCTCTAAAATTCTAGATTCATTGCCTTTTTCTCCCCGAGACAAGGTCTCATGTAGGCTGGGCAGGCCTCAAGCCCCGTCTGTAGGCAAGTAGCCTTGTGCTCTGGGGCCTCTTGCCTCTGCCTCTCAAGTGCTAGGATCCTGGGCCTGCTGCACCAGATGCAGCTTTCTTTGCAGTTCCAAAACCAGTTCTATATACTCGCAAAAGCCAAATCATGATGTCACAATACTTAGAAGCATATTGTAACGATGTTTTTAATAAAAAGGCCACAATGAGGAATCAGAAGACCTGTTTCCAACTGGGATCTCACCTCTCTGGCTCCAATTTCCTCATCTGTAAAACAGAGTAGAATTAAATTGTTTCCAAGCTCCTTCCCTGCTGTGAAATTCTATTACATTCTGCTCTGGAATTTTAGACAACTCTGATTGCTATATCTTTCTGTCTCCTGGGAAGGATTTCGACACTGCCAGGGTAAAAGCTGCTGAGCTAAGCACCTCAAATCAAACTCCTGCCTCAAACATTTCATGTATATGTCAATAGAAACCCCCTAGGCTAAAATCTTAAGTATCTAAAGGAAAGATATAATGGGGAAAAAAGGGTTAGTAAAGATAAAAATGCTCAAAACTGATCGGAGAGCAAAGGGCAAGAGTCCCCAGGTGCTAACCACAGATGAGCTCAGGCACCATCCTGACACAGATGTGAGAGACACTAGGGAAACAATGCCAAGCTATTCAAACAGCAGCTGGCAGTCACCCAGCTTGCCACCTCATGGATCTAACTACAGCAGCAAACATCCAAGCCCTTGAAGGTGAAAGGGCTATTTTAAATTCCAGAGCATTTGCTCCCAGGTTCCCATCTAGTGTCAGAAAGAGCATACAGAACCTTCACCTTTTTTAAATTCTGAAAATGTATGTTTGGTAGGTTTTTTTCATCAAGTGTTTTGTCCGTTCTAACATGTGAACTCTGAGGTAGGGCGCTGGCCATCTCTAGCATGTATATGCAAGGTCCAGGCTGAGGTTCAGGCCCAGAACTGGGAAACGAAATGTGAACTTGGATTTTTAAGGGAGGAAAAAAGCTCTCATTCACAGGTATTTCCTTTTGAATGTTGACTTTGTTGTCTGATTATAAGACATATGCATCTGTTTTAAGCCTGAAAAATGAAGACTGTTAGGAAGGAAGAGAATGCTCACCCACACTCTCACGCAGAAGCCTGTGAGCTCCCCTCTGCCTCGGTCAGACCCTGAGCGTGTGTGTGACTGGGGCCAGAATGTGGTAGCACTCAGAGTTACTACTTTCCATATAATGCAGTTCTTCTGAGAAGCAGGTTACTAGATTGCCATACTTATTCCAATCATATAACTGCAATCACATTACTTACCTCTTAATTTACATATATTGTCCTTATTCAAGGAAATCTCAAGTTAATGCTATGACATATTATAACTGACAAATACTCTACCTAGTTAGTGATGTGTGTATTAATTTTTTAAAAATTGTGTGTTTGTGTGTGTGTGTTTGTAGTAGACAAGTTTCTACTTCCAGCACATGGGTCCTGAGGATTTAACTCAGGTTGTCAGATGTGGTGGCAAATGTCTTTATCCACTGAACCATCTTGGCTACTTAACACTTTTTTTTTTTTTTGGTTTTTCGAGACAGGGTTTCTCTGTGTAGCCCTGGCTATCCTGGAACTCACTCTGTAGACCAGGCTGGCCGTGAACTCAGAAATCTGCCTGCCTCTGCCTCCCAAGTGCTGGGATTAAAGGCGTGCGCCACCGCTACACGGCTTACTTAACACTTTTTAACATGATTTTTTTTCTGACTCCCACTTAAGACCTTCCAATTTGTAATTTTTTTCATAATTTCTATGAGTACTACTGTAGTCATTTTTGATCTAAGACTAGGTTTCCTCATTCCACTTGTTGACGATCTAGGCCAGCCCAATCAGTTTGTGATATTTCAATCCTATCTTCAGAAGTGCTGTATATAAAGGGAGAAGACTGAGACCTACAAGCGTAGTGCCACAAAGCACACAAGAGTAACATTTTGTGGCACACCCATGGACCAGGGAACAGAATTTTCAGGGTCGGGTTGGACCATCCTGAGCCCGGCTAGTGCTAGATAATAAACAATATTCACTTGGGTGTAGTCAGCAGTGGGGGACATGCAGGCCCAAGGCTGACTTCCAGGCCTATGACAGAAGCCACAGGAGCCTTGACATTACATGGTGTGTTTGGTTATCCAGATTTAAACAGGACCTGGAAAATTATGGTGATCAAGGATCTGTTTCTGTCTCCTGACTTCCAGTCTGAGTCTAAGGGAGGAGAGAAGTCAGGAGCCATTGAATTAGGAGGTTTAACTCACTCTAGGTCCGGTCTCACCTGTCCAGATGTAGCCATTGCTCTGTCTACCAATTCCTTTCACAAAATAACACTGCTTTATTTGGAGCTCAAAGTAGGTAAGTCCCAGGATAGACTACATTTAGGAAACCCTAACTCCCTTTAAAAATTACAGTGTTACTCTGGCATCTATAATTTGAAAATAATTATAGCTAAATTAATTCGGAACATAATTTCAGACCAAAAGAGACTATTAAATGGACTGTCAGCCAGAAACAGGGACTTTGGTTCTCCATGGTACATGCCTGCTAAATCATAACTCAGAACAAAGATCCTGAAGGAACTGCCAAAGCCTCCGGTCTCAATCCCCTAACAGGACAGCAGCAACTCCCACACACTTTCTCTATGAACTGACATTTCCTACAAAGGAAAGTCGTGCAGGATTCCCAGTCAACTGAGCATGCTTAGTTTCCCAGACCCATATTACAGGATGAGACATGAGAGAAAGAAGGCCCATCTTTTGTCATAAACGTTCAAGTCACCTCTCATGCCTTCTTCCCGACCCTAAGTCTGACTGACTCTTGCATCTGGAAAGTTTAAATCTTTCTAGTCTTGGTGAACTTGTCTCCTATCGTCTTGGACGCAGCTATGGGAAGATGATGTACGACTACCTTCCCCGAGGAGGGCAGCCCAAGAGCAGCCCTTTACTTTCTCAGCAGCACTAAATCATCCCCTTTGTCATCTCATCTCCACCCTAAAATTCCAACTCACTAAGCACTTGCTGAGTAACAAAAAAAAGAAAAAAAAAAAAAAAAAAAAGAAAAGAAAAGAAAAAAAATCAAGAGATATATAATTTCTGCTCTCAAAGACCAAAATAGGAAGGCAAGAGGCTCTCGGAGATGCAAGTAGGGACGAGAGGCAAGAAATGGATTAATAAGCTCATGTCACAAGCAGGTTTTGCACCCCGTGAGACTTTAAAATTGGGAAAAATCCAAGCAGCTTGGTGAAGACTAGGTGTAGACCGGTCTCAGCAGGGAAGCGACTGGGAGCAGGTGAGGCAGTGGGCAAGCCCCTCTATCCTCTGCTGACCCAGGGACGCGCAGGGGAAAGTCAGGCGAAAGGCCAGGATGGTGAGAAGCTTGAGGACACAGACTGAGCTCTCAAACCCTCGCGCTGTCCTCCTACCATCCCACTGCAATCTTCAGACAAAGGCAGAGAACTCGCGGACAGTCTGATGGATGTCTGCACATGCACACACTGATACGGCCACTGCTCACGCCACAACACATGACCTTTTAGTACCCGAAAGTTCCCCATGACTCTCCCTAATGCACAATCACTTCTGTGCCCACAGTCAGCGTGCAGGATTCGATCATCATGGGCTTGATTGCTACTGTATCATGTTTATTAAGAGGAAGATAAAAATTCAAATAGAACCTGAGATCATTAAACTTAGACTTAAAAAAAACACATAAAAATAATCGTGTTATTTTTTTCTATGTCTGAATATGAAGTGAGACTTCACCCTTTCTTCTTGCAGTTTTTACGAAATGCCCACTCTGAAGACTTACGACTCACAGACCTTAGGTCCCTACTGAGCCATAAAATTTCACCTTACACATAGAAAACGTACTCGTTACCACTAGCACTGAACCCCCTCCCCCCCGCTGTGTCCCACAGCACATGTGAAGCCTAACATGCACACAAAGATGCAGGATGCAGAATCAGGCTGGATTCTTGCCCAGGGTCCGGATGAGGCGGTGCTGTCCGTGCACTGCGTCCACGATCCAAACACTACTAGAGTTAGGTCTAAGGCATGCTACCCATGCTTTCGCAGTTATCCTGTGATCAATCTTTTGTGACCTCAAGAGTGACCATGCATGGGATCTACAACAGAGATGTGATAACTAGTTCTTACACTGAACGATAGCAAAAATTCTCCAGGGCATGCGTGACACACGACTGTGATCAGGAGAAAGGACCGCTAAGTCTCTAGAAAAGGCTGAGCTGTTCATGTGTTGTTGGGCAGCATTTTAAAAGCATGATGTTTATTATGTCAAAATCTAAGGGCTCAAGTGAGTATATCTAATATGTGGGGCGCAAGCCAAGTAGATCTGGACTTAACTTCAGGTTTTACCACATATTATCAACTACTGAATTAATACTTAAAATGTTATTCAATTTTTAGTCCTTATTTTCTTTTATAAAGTGTAGATGACAATAATAGGACCAAATTCCTTGGTTTGTTTTCAAAACTGTAAAAGATTATGTGATGCCTGAATGCAATAAGGTCCCAGTGAAATCATTAATAATGTCATTTTATATTTTAATGGCAACCTTATGCTATTAAAGCCCAATCATTTTTCCAAGGACATAAATACAGTGCATGACTAAGTCCCGTGTCATAATTCTTAAGAGCTTTAAATTCAGACTACTATACATAACTATGAAGTCTTTTAGAATATTTTTGGTAACAAACTTTATTATTAAAATTATTATTAAGGTCATTTTAATTATTAAAACCACAAATTAAGTAGAGGAGACCATAAGATAATTGGAATGTTACGGAATTCAATGCTGATGTATCACAGCAGGTTCTGTGACCATATCTAGCCAAGTGCATTTAATGTAGAATCCACTTATAGCTGGTTATTGTTATCAAAGCCTATGCAGCTGTGGATGAGTGCAGACGTGCATCACCTCCAGACACTACCTCTTCCCACTCGGAAACCCACAGGACACTTGTTCAGTGTTCCACGCAAGAATTTCTGCAATCAAGTTTTCAGGATACTTTATAATAATGAAAATTGCATTTCTTTATATATGATCTTAAACAAAATTTCTTAGTTTAATTTTTACTGGGTATAAAATAATATTTAATCTCTAAACAATGTGATCATAAAATCTTAACACAACCCTGAACTGATCTCTTTTTAATATTTATCCAGCCCCAGCTTGGGATGTGTCTTCAGTGGTCAGGGTCTGCACTTTAAAACAAAGGTGTAGATTCTCTTTATAACTTAGAGGGATGTGCTAGTCTACAGCAGAAAATGAAGCACGTGTGTCCACTGAAGGGCCTGTGGGTGTCTCGCAGGACATGAACAGACACCAGGAAGGCAGTATCACTGCCGGCCTGCTTTCTCTCTCCCATCAGCTTACTTTAAAGCTCACTTGAGAAGTTAACAGCTACTGATTGGAGCTCTTACCTCCAATTTAGCTATTATTTAATCTGCATCTTCTCCCTAAAGCCATTAAGAACTTTACTGGGAAGATGTGCTAAAGGGCTACAACAAAGGAGGCAAATCCACAGTGAGCATACAGATATCAGATCTCCGGCCAGCATAGCAGATCTCCGGCCAGCATAGCCAGAAATTAACACCCAAAACTCCAAGAAGTCTATCTACTGAAGACATGGCGGAAAAAAACGGTATTCACAGGATTTGCTTAAACAGTCATCAATTACAAACCAACCCTGGTAGGCCACGATGGTACTGTCATGCGACATTACAAAAGAAGAGACATTTGTGCATGAGGCACATGATGTGTGCCTCAGCTGCATGGGCCCCACCCACCCCCAAGTTTGTACAGTCAGATGATCTACACAAACTCAAACGACCCTCAAAACCTGTACAAGTTGATGCATATAACAGCCTCAGTTCAACTTAGGGTCAAAAGAAACTCTCTTGGGCTCAGCAGGTGAATAATGAGTCTGCTGTCAAGCCTAAAAATGTATTTGATGCCCAGAACCAATAAGGTAGAAGAGAATGAATTACCGTTAGTTGTCCTCTGACCTTTACATTCATTGTGATGTGCAACACACACACACACACACACACACACACACACACACATCTTCAAACAAACAAACAAAACTTTCTTTTATTAGTTAGCTTTGGTCCCAAGTAGCAAACAAGGAACGAGGCTAGTTTGGCTAACAAGAATGGAATCCTACATGCAAAGTACAGAGGAATGGAACAGCTAGAGGCCTTAAAGGTGCGGCTTCTCATATGCCGTTAATGAGGCCTTTCTCCTTAAGGCAAGCTATCTAAGGCTATTCCGCAGTGAACTGAAAGGTGATAGAAGTCAGTATTCATTTTCAGACACACTGGGTCACAGGGACAGTGAAAGGAAGGCACTATGACAGAAACACTGCATGGTCCTGTTTCTGAGCGACGCAAACCCAGCAAGAATCCAGGAATATCTACTTATCGCCAACGGGAAAGAACTACTTCTAAACAATGAGAACTCTAAAACTGGTTAAAAAATAGTTTTAAGGATGAGCTTTGGCATTCTTTTTCAGCCATGCAAGTTAAATACACATAATTTATTTGGAGGTTATGAAGCAAACAACCCGTGCAAAGATACACTAAATTATAAAGTGCTCGCCCTCAAGTTCAAGCCTTTCTCTGCCAGACTGTTTCGCTGCCGTTGCGCAAGGCGCACTCAATGAGCATATAATACAGTTTTCTTAATATGACATGAGTAATAATCATTCATAAGATGTCCAAGAAGAGGCTGCAAGGAAGCCGGAAAAGCCTTGTTAAACTTAAGTAACTGAAGAGTGTGGAGTGCAGAATGAAGCCCGCGATCCTTAAGCCACAACGTTCAGTTCACTACGCACTAACGCTGCTCCCTGGGGATTCTTCAGCTGGGTAAAAATCTGTAACACGGGCTCAACGTGAAGTCTAACCATTAGAGGGAAGAACTGTAATGATGAACTAGTACATCCAAATAAATCTTTCCTGAGTATGCCTTCATAACGAAGCTCTTTTAGCTCCTGGTACCCCCGTCGGAAGATCACTGTTGGCTGCTCAAAACCAAAGCTACACGCGAGCGAGCGAGTCCCTCGGGAGACCGGCTCCTTAGAAGCTGCTATAACTGAGACATCGCTTCTTCCCACGGCATGCACAGAGGACATCGGCGGCTGATTTCTCATTAAACTTCTATCCTGCTGGAGGGACCTGTCTCGGGCTGGCTCTCCCTGAGCCACAGCCCCTGCCTCCATACCTTTTCCCTAGAACAGCATCAGAAATGGAGTAGGGAAGCCGGGAGCTGTGGCCTGCGTGACTACCTTCCGCTCCTTCTCTCCCCGCTGACTTTAGGTTGGCTGGCTGATCGCTTTTCTCTTCCACTTGCTACAATGTTCTATTTTTATGCACGAGTGCCTTGCTTACATGTTATGTGTATGCCCTGTGCAATGTGACTTGGTGCCTTTGGGGGCCAGAAGGGGGTGTAGAATCCTTTGGGACTGGAGTTACGGGTGCTGTGAGCCACCGTGTGGGTGTTGGGGATTGAGCTGAAGTCCTCTGAACCACTATCTCCTTATCCCCTGGTTGGCTGTTTTCAAAGTCAGAAATCGGTGCACTTAGCATGAGGAGCCTTAAAGGATAAGAACATATTCTCAAAGACAAGTGAGGCCTCACACGCTCTCCCACTACCTAGGAAGCATCTCATTGCACATAATGGACCAGCGGGGCCTACTTCTCAGCAGGAAAGTATCAGAGCAAACCACCGAGCTCTGCACAAGAGGAGCCTGACTGGTGCCCAGTTATCTATTAGTTTTGCATGCCCACCAGATGCTAGGTCCTAAAGGCACAGATCAGCAGAAAAAATGGTTCTAAAAACTTAGGACAACATCAATCACAAGTATCAGAAGTGAGTAATTACTGCCTATGAATTAGTCAGCAATGAACCTACGCTGTTATGATGGCCATCCAACATGCAGAGCCCCTGTCAGGGGCAGGATTCTTGGACCAGTTATCGCAGATGGTTCTTCAGAGCTGAATGCGATGGGCAGGCTGTGACATCTCCACACCAAGGAGCCCGCTAGGCTGAGGCGACATCTCATGTAGTTTCACCGGTCTCCTCACCCATTTCAGGCACCTGTACAGCTGTCCATGTTTGTAAAGCCCCTCCCATTTCTCTGATTCTTTCTCCATTCCTCACTACCCTCTACGTCTTATTTTCTTCCATGAAGTTGTTTAGTAATTTTTGCCTAAATCATTTCTTTTTAGAAAACCAGCAGTTCTTTGATCACAGTTGACTAACTCTATGAGGTGTTTTTAAAATTTTAAGTTTGGGGTTGTTTACAAAAATTAAAAAAAAAATACCATGAGAAATCTTTTAATCCTTTCATCTAGCACATATTTACTAAGCTCCAAATATGCCTCCGGCACAAAGCTATACTTCAAACTCCCAAATGCCAAGCAATCTGTTCAATATCTGGTTTGTGTTAAAAGTATAATTCTGTACAGTTAACTTTAATGATAGGAGTTCCAGTATAACAATCAAAATTTTTCTATAAATGTAACATTCTATAAATTATTTTTTAATTTCTGAAAATTATTTAATTATTCATTTTACATCCCAATATCAGTCTTCCCCGAACCCACTCATACAAGTTCTCTCCAATCCATCTTCCCTTTTGAGCCCCCTTCGGGTGTCACCCTCTCTCTTCACATCAAGTCGTTGTGGGACTAGGCCCATCCTCTCCCTCTAAAGCTAGTCAAGGTGGTCTATTTTCCACAGGCAGGAAGGCAGGCAGCAGGTTCAGAGACAGTCCCTGCTCCAGTTGGTGGGGACCTGTATGAAGACCAAGCTGCTCATCTGCTACATATATGCAGGGGTCTAGGTCTAGCCTATGCTCACTCTTGGGAGTCCCCATGGGTCCAGGTAAGTTGACTCTGTGGGTCTTTCCTATGGAGTCCCTGAATTCTTCTCCCAGCTCTTCTGTAATCCTCCCTGAGCTCCATCTAATGTGTGGCTGTGGGTCTCTTTCCATTGGCTGCTGGGTGGAGCCTCTCAGAGGACAGTTATGCGAGGCTCCTGTCTCTACAGGCTGTGTCTCAGGTGAGACTGGCTGGGAAGGGATTTGGTGGGGCAGGGTTCCAAGCTGGCTAGTTTTGGGGCCGCTGAAGGCTTCCACGGGGAAGAGGATGCTCTTGGGGTCCCACAAGGCTCTTCCAGACAGAGGATCAAGCTCAGAGCTAGACAATGGGGCTTGGAGACCACGACCCCTATAAATTATTCTCAATTTTACTAAGCGACACATTTAAGTTTGGTAAGAAGAGACAACCAACAGCAGCTGTCTCTCTCTTGGAATCTAAAAAGTAACCAATCTGCAGCAATGCCTTTTCAGTAAGCCTCAGTGTTTGCCAGGCAGCTTACAACCTTTCAAAAAATTTAACCAAACAACAACTGAGAAACTTAAGCCACACTCCACCCCACTTCACTCTACCTAGCAAACAGCAGTAACATGGAAACAGTGTATCTGCCTCATCTCCAAGAGCTAAGTTAACTTTACGGCATAAAACCGATCTTGTTTCTTAACATTTATTACTAAGGCAAAGGCTCACCAAGGCTCATATTCTGAAATACATTACACAGTGTGCAATGCATTCTATGAGGTAAAACTCTATAAAATATGCTCATTTATAATATAAAGAACTCTAAAAGAACTCCCTTAATAAAATAAGCCTTTGCTCAACCTGGCTGCCAAGCTGACTGACTTTGGCAAGCAAGCTTGGAACTTTTTACATATTACAAACATTAGCCCTTTTAAAATAGTTAATTTGACTATGTTAAGGAATGTAAAAATAAACCCTGGTTTTGGTAAAATCAAGATGAAGCCTTATTAGACTTCTAACATAATCTGTAACTATCATAATCACATTATGTAATTGGCAGAAAGGCCCTGAGTCTTTCGCCTCGGGAGCTTTTTCACCAACAGTCTCTTCCCTATGTAGGTGGGGTAAAGTATATAATTTCTACTTTACAGACAAATGGGGTGCTCCGTGTTTTTATTTAAGCCAGGTGGCAGCACTGCTGTTTCTGAAACACCAGGAAAGCACTGACACAGAAGGAAGCACAGACAACAAAGACCAAGAACTGGAAAAGAGAAGAGGACGAAGCCTGGAGCTTGGGAGCTAGGTGGTACCCAGTGTACCTCAGCTGTTACCCCACCTTTACAGGACTGGAAACTAAAGCAGAGAGATTACATAGTTGTGACGACCACAAAGCAGGCAAGCAGCAGAGTCAGGCTCCAAACACCCTGAGTGTGGCAGGGAAGGGAGAGGGGTTAGAAAGGGACTCACCACTAGGTAGCACCTACTGCTTTTACAGCTAGCTGTACAGCTGCTCTAGACAACTGCTTCTCATGGCATCCAATCTGAAGAGCCCGGACACCTACGTGAGCTGACGCTGCGCTTTCAGAGCGACTGCCATGATCATGTGCAGTAGCTTTTGTGGGATCTGTGGGAAATCTCCAGATTTCGGAGGATATCATTTATGTGTTATACAGGTTTTCCTAATGTAGGAATTTGGTTGAGATTTTGAAGAACATTTTTATCATTTATCATCTTTGTCACATACTAAACAAAATATAACCAATATAACTCCATGAAGTTGACAAAAAAAGGGAGGGTTGTCACTCTTAAATGTAACTGTTTCTATGCCAGGGCTATTAGTCAGTTGGTAAATTGCCTGTTGTGCAAGCATGAGGACCAGAGTTCAATCTACAACATGACCTAGAGGGGCTATGTGTGGTGGAATAGTGCTATGAGCCCTGTGCTGCTGGGGTGTGCTGGCCAGAGCTCTGGGTTTAGTGAGAGAGGCTCTGTCTCAAAAAAATCATGTGCAGACTGAGGGGGTTGTCTGGTATGACTCTTGGCCTCCATATGTAACACACACACACACACACACACACACACACACACACACACCCCACAATGTAAGTTCCATTTGCTGCCACAATTGAAAAAGGATCTGAGTTCCTTTACAGAGCCAAGAAAAGCAGCCTGGTCCAATAAGACTTTCCCTAATGATGGGAATGACTTTCACTTGTGCTGTCTATCAAAGACGCATGCCATGGAGTACTTACAATGCCACTAGTGTTCCTGAAGAATCAAATTTCAAGTTTTACTGGATCTAACTGAATGACCTAGGTCTAAAGACTGCATTTATTCCTTCTTGTAAAAGCTACCTGAGCAGGAATCCTAGAGATGTCATAGTTTACTTCAAGAAATGATGACAGATAACTCTTTCATGGTTAGTAACATTTTCCTGGTACTCAAGGAAAAGGGATATGAGTTTGCACAAGTTTCCATACTAGACTAGCTTTACTTGTACCTCTGTAATTACACTGTTGCTTAACTTCTGAGCTCCCAGTCATAGAACAAACATGCAGGAGGAGAACAACCTAGCTGTGGTCAGCCCATGCTGGAATCGGGATGTCTTAGCCAGTGCACCACCCTACCCCTCTGAGGCTGGGAACCAGGCTTCCAGCTCTCACCTGTCTCCAGCAGTAATAGCAATCCCTCGGTATGTATGTGCTAAGGCTAAGCTAGTGAGCGGGCAGCATCTTAGAGAAGCGTTGGGGTTGACTCTGGATGACAGGGCAAAGCCAAGACACAGACTCTAGGGTCTGTGTCCGTAGCCACACTGATGAAGTATGCAGACTAACTTCTGATCATGTTTCTTGGCTAAATCCCATAGCACTGTCACGAGGGCTAAGGACAGAGGAGAGGGCGGGCCGGAGTGTAACACTGCCTTGGCATGTTCAATGTACTTTATTCAAAAGAACATGAGTTAAAGGGGTACAATTTATATCTTTTAATAACAAATGAATCCCCATTTCTTACCTTTTAGGGAAAAAGTCCCTTCATAGACAGTGACTAGGCTCTTATGGGAGAACGGAAACAAAGCCTCTCAGGTAGCCAGAGACTGGCAAAGCAGACACTGGACAAAGAAAGCACATGGGTCAAAAAATCATAGCACAGCCAGCACAGAGTGGTAGTAGTGTTTAGTTAACTTTTACAGGGCTAATGCCAGGGTGCCAGGGTCCCTCTACAGCAACCACTGCTAACTCCGCATAGCTCTCAACTCCTCCACCGTGCTACAGTACATGCCAGAGTAAGTACCTGCCTGTGAGAGCGCCTCCACAGACACAGGGATGCGCTTGGCAGGCACCGGGAATACCACAGGGTCTACGAGAATGAGCCCGTGGTGCGGCCAGGTATGGACTGCTCTGCCATAGGCAACGGAGGCAACGGCAAATTGAAGGGTAAGTAACGGACATTAGAACTCCTGACTGCCACTTTTGGATACAAAACTCCTTACCAGCTGCACAGCAATATTACGGCCCTCTCACTTCAATATGGCAGTAAGACTACCAATGAAGAACTGGAGAGTTGTTTGAACAGCTTGGGTGGAACATGAATCGCGAGGCATCTTCCAGCCTTGGGGTGATAAAGAACAGATCGTTGCTGCACAGGCCTTTATACCACTGGGCTGCGTTTGGGGTATAGAATTAGGGACTGCCACATGACCATCTGAAACAACTCCTCTCTTCCCAAATCCTCTTTTCTACCCACTTCTAAATACTTTCTTAAAATTAAAAAAAAAAAAAAAATAGATTTGAACTCATGGCCTTCTGAGATCTGGGATTGCAAGCAAGCATGCACCAACTCAGCCCAGAGCAGTACTGTGTTTTTCTTATTGATAGGCATCCCACCCTCCATGCCCAATCTCCTCATCTCTATCAATTTCTAGCTATCCTCCAAGGGTCACTCAGGTACATTCTCAGCCAGGCCTAAACTCCATTCACCTCACTCATTGCCACCATCTCTCGACTCCAACAATTCTGTGTGCCACGCAAATACCTTCTTCACAATGTTCCTCTTACTTTACTCTGAACTCCCAAGGGATCAGATGCACCAGCTGGTTTAAGACTTGCGGGTACAGGCTTTGTTCTGCCTTTCTTAATTTTTGCCAGTCCTAACTAATCAGGTTAATTAAGGGTTGAACAATGGACATGAGGACAAATAAGTCATAAAATACTAACTTTTAAGCTAATTTATGTTCAGTGATAAAGGATATTAAAACAAAATATACTAAATGTCACAAACACAGCTTGACTCTGAGGAGTTCTGACACAACCAGGATCACAGGAAGGACAGGCTCCAGTCAGATTTAGCAAGGGCAGGTAGCACTAGAGATAACCAGATTGCAGGGGGCAAGAGTAAGAAAATAAACAACACAAACCAAGGTCACTTGGCATCATCAGAACCCAATTCTCCCACCATAGCAAGTACTGGACACACCATCACACCGGAAAAGCAAGATTCAGATATAAAATCACTTCTCATGGTGATGATACAGGACTTTAAGAAAGACATAAATAGCACCCTCAAAGAAATACAAGAGAACACAGGTAAACAGCTAGAAGCCCTTCAAGAGGAAACACTAAAATCCCTTAAAGATCTTCAGGAAAACACAATAAAACAGGTGAAGGAAATGAGCAAAACCATCCAGAATC
>JADRCD010187448.1:3343-18942 GCA_019843815.1 Montemys delectorum
TCTTCTTCTTCTTCTTCTTCTTCTTCTTCTTCTTCTTCTTCTCTTCTCCTCCTTCCTCTCCTCCTCCTTCTTTTCCTTCCTCTCCTCCTTCCTCCTCCTCCTCTCCCTCTTCTTCCTCCACTTCCTCTTATACTTCTTTCATCTCACATATGCACACCAAAGTGTGAAAACCTTAGAGACAATGGCTCATTCCCTGTTACTGTAGGCCATAAATTCTCTCAGTGTCAGAAGCTGACAGGTCAGAAACAGCACAGACACGGAAGCAATCTTGCTCAATAAACTGCTGCACTGAAGTGTTATTTCATAGATCAATGAATGCAAATGCTTCAAGATAAGATCCTCCTACCTGCGTCCCTAACACAGAGACTTTACTGAGCTTTCCTTTGCCTCAGTGTATGGCTTTGGGATGGACAAATAATAACGCATATTAGTAGTACTGTTATAAGGATAAAGATTACATAGCATGTGTCAATGACTGGCACATTCCATTCATCTGATAAAGTTTGGTATTATTTCATTTTCTTAATCAATACCTGTGACTCCCATTTGTATTTTTTTTTAACTTTTAAAACTATTTATGTTCTTAACTTTTAAAGCATCAGTGACTGTACAGACTATGTCTGTTGAATCATTCATTAACACGGTAGTTATTGTGTACCTACAGTGCTCTATGTCTGTGCTAATTTCTGAGCATTTACTGGTGACCCACAGAGATAAGATAGTTGCCTGTCAGTGATTATGATCTCAGTAGGGTAAAGTGAGGTGAATTACTCACAGGCCAGTCCTAATGAGATGATAAGGAAACTGAGGGATGGCTGGGAGTAGAGGAGAGGCCCTTTCTCAGATTTGAGAGGTCAAAGGGCTACCTCAGGCAAGCATGGTGGTATTCAAAAAATCAGTGTGTTAGTGGAAACGAACACCAATGGATGTTTAAGCCAGGCACACACAAACATTAGAAGCCAGAGAGCAAGGCCAGTCTGAGAAAATTAAAAGCTTACTGCCAGGTCTCTGAGAGGGCTCAGCCACTAACAGCACTTATTACCAAGATAAAACCTTGAGTCCTGGAATCCACATGGTGGAGGGAGAGAACCAACTCTTAAAAATTGTCCTCTGGGTTCCATATACATGTCCACACACGTGCACATAAAATGAATAAATGAATGTTCTATTTTAAAAAGCTCATTGACAACAAAGGCAAGACAGCAGAAAGGGCCAACCTCAGTTCTCAGAAGGTCTTAGTGTTCTAATAATGACTCTATTGTAAGAGAAACGGTCAGCTGTTAAGATGGGAGCTAAGTTTGTTACCCTGGGAATCAAATGGAAATGGCTTAAGGGCCAGTGGACTCTGCCTCTTATCAGCAAGAAGGAGCCTGTGTCTACCTGGGAACTGCCTTTGGCTCTTGCAGTAAGTTCATTCTTCCTTACCCTGAAAACTTGGCACGGACTGTAGAACAGAGAAGACACACACACACACACACACACACACACACACACACACACACACACCTCCGCATAACAAGGCATCCTTCCTAAAGAGCTATTTAAGGTCAGATTATTATTTTTTTTAAGAAACAAAATTTTTCAAGATATTCCTGTCCTCTTCTGAATTTGAGTGGAAGAAAATTTAAAAAACCAAATTAGGTAAAAGAACAGAAAGTCTCTGCTTTTGCTCTGCTGCTGTGTTGTACGACAAACAGCACAGGAGGTGAGGAGACCACCACAAGACAGATGCAAGCACTAGGAGCATAGGGTTTTTGAGTTGGAGGAGACTGGATCAAGTAGAGCAGGGCTTGGTTTTAAATGAGTGCCCTAGGGAGGCCAACAAGATGGAAGCAACTGGAACACGGCTGATTAGGAAAGGATGGGTTTCCTCACAAATGACCTATCTTTGCATTGGAAGGGAAGAATGCAAGTTTTTGTAAGAGACTCCTAATTAGAATTTAGCAACAATTTTACTATGAGTAGATGTCAATGACTCATACAAATGAGCTACATAGTTTTAATGTGGGAACTCTGGACAAGCAGGGTAACTGTGGAAGAATAAGTGTCTCTTAATGGAACCCATTTCTTCTCTAGTGCAACTAACAAATTGGAAACCAGGTCAGAGAGGGAGGACTTCTGACTGCTTGTGCCAGCAGCGGCTGATTTCTAACTACACTTAGACAGTAGGGTAGATTTTCCCATTGTTTCTGAAATTGTTCATACATGCATACTATGCATCTACTACAATAGCCAAGGGAGAAGATGCATTCTTATCTCTGACCATGGCGGCAGACAGGCAGGCAAACCTCAGCCTGACATTCTTTTTCTTCACCATCTGAAAACATGGCATACCTTGCTTAATTACATGTCTAGGCAGATCTCCCTATGACTTTGTTCTAGGCCCTGCTATATGTTCAATTTTAATTCTCAGGAATAAGACTCTTGCTCAAAGGAAATATCTTCAACTATGAAAATCTAACAACAGTCACCTGAGGTCATAATGACCTGTGATCCTCACAGCTTTAAAAATCTATGTGGCTAAAGTTGAAACCATACCACATAAAATTTTTAGGTGAAAGGCCGGAGAGATGGCTCAGTGGTTAAGAATACTGCCTGCTCTTCCAGAGGACCCAGGTTCAATTCCCAACACCCACATGCTAGCTTATAACTTTCTTTAGTTCTAGGGAATCTGATACCCTCTTGTGGCTTCTAGATACTGGCATGAGCAGGGTGCCCAGACATACATGCAGGCCTAACACCTATATGCATAAAGTAACACTCTACAAAAACTTAGGCAGATGGGTTCCCTTGAACTGAGTTGTTTGAACATCCTACCCACGTACAACAAAATGCATATGTAGGAACTAGGGATTAAGCTGAGTTGGATATTTAGAGCAGGCAGTGCATATTTATTCTGATATTTTTGGAAACATTAAATGAGAATAGATTTCAATGGCTTTCAAAGGTTTTAGGTACATAGTGTGGTCCTGGTTTACACCAGTTGACACTGGCTTCCTTTGACCAAGAGCAGGGTTTTATTTATATTCTGGTTGGAACCTTTGACTCAGATGACCAGACATCCACACAACTCCTTCAGCAAAAAAAAAAAAAAAAAAAAAAAAAAAAAGGAAGGAGGAAAAAACCCTAGCCACTTGAATTTACAAGACTGAAGAAGGTGGTTTGTAGAATCCTTCAAAGCTGCAGCTGCCTTCCTACTGAGAGGTTTACACAGGAATGGTGAGTGTGTGACCTGAGATGACTTCTGTGCACCAGACCCAAGGAAGGGTGGCCGGTAGTCAGAGAACACTAATCTCTGGTTGAAAATTCTCTGTGTGCAGAGACTTTTCACATCTCATCCTTTTTTGTCTCTTGAACAGCCCTGTTTACCAAGAGAGACTTGGTAAGTAACTGTACATATTTTAGACTTGGTATCATTTGGCCACTTCTTATTCAATCTCTTCATGGTGATCACCACTCTGCTCTTTGCTTTTAATATTAATAGATGGCTTCCTTGGTTATGAGCACTAGCTGTTCTTCTAGAGGACCTAGGTTCAATTCCCAGCACCCACGTATGGTGATTTACAACCACCCGTAACTCCAGGAACCAGATGCCTTTGGTAGTATTACATATACATGGCACACTGACGTAATAGTCACACATAAAAAAATAAATAAAAGGAAACTTTAGAATGAAAACAATTACATGTATATTTCTGTTAAAACTGTGAGACACTAGAAAAAGATTAACAATGTAGGGCAGCGTGTGAAGGCCCACACAGGAGGGTTGCCAACCTGGAGGTTTGGAGGCCAACCTGGGCTACATAATAAGTTCCAGACCATCCTGGGCTACAGAATGAGACCCTGTATCAAAACAAAACAAAACAAAACAAAACAAAACAAAACAAAACCCACATACACACTATAAACAAAGATCAGCAGTGGAGGCCAATAAAGATATGAGGAAAAGGTAGATAGGTTGTGAGACCAGAGCTACTCATCTGCTGATTTTAAGAGCCTACCACTCCGGGAGTATACATGTCTTCAGATCCTCCTGCCTCAGCCTCTGAGTGTTGAGATGACAAGAGTGCACCACCACTCCTTCCCATTGTGTGCACCAAGCACACGAGTTATTGCTTCATTGCTGCTCAGATGCTTTTGTATCTTTTAATTTTAGCTGGGTCAGAATGTGAGTGAGAAAGGAAAGGTATTCTTGCTCTCTAGTACAAGCCTGGCAGTCTGGAGTAGCTTAGTCTTTGAACCTTGGGCTGTCGTGGCTCATCCTGTGGCAGGCATCTCCAGTGTGCCGCTGTATTTAAGGACCACGCTTTAATCTGGAGAACTATCTTGACTCTTTTTTTTTTTTTTTTAATTAGGTATTTTCTTTATTTACATGTACATTTTGCCTTTCCCAGGTTCCCCTCCAAAACAAACAAACAAACAAACAAACAAACAAAAACAAGAACAAACCCCTTTTACTTCCCCCCTCCCAATGCCTGTCACCCCACCCTCTCCCACTTATTGGCCCTGGCATTCCCCACCACTGGGGCACAAAGCCTTCACAAGGCCGAGGTCCTTTACTCCTATTGATGATCGAATTTGCAATCCTCTACTATACACATGCTGCCAGTACATTCAATCCCACCCTGTATAGTCCTTGATTGGTGGTTGGGTCCCTGGGAGCTCTGAGGGTACTAGTTAGTAATTGTTGTTCATCCTAAGGGGCTGCAAACCCTTCAGCTCCATAGACTCTTTAGTCTGCTTTCTGCAGGGATGGAGCCCTATCTCAGCTTAAGGGTTAAGATAAGCAGACTTTCATCGAGGTACGTTGCTTATGCATTCGGGAAGAGATTCACATTTTTCCCCTGGTTCTGAAAAGGCTCTTGACTCTGAAGAACAGGATTATCATTTGACAGTTTCACCCTGTCTTTGGGAACCTTATTGGCATTGAGATAGGACAGGCCACTTCAGCATGAGACAGCCTCTTCCCTGCCATGGCCAGGAGAGCACAAACCCATGGTGCTTCCTTATCTGGACTGTGCATTATGTTTGGAGTGTGCTGACCATGAGGGTGTCAGGACAAAGTAAAGTTTTGCCTTCTTGGGAAGCCAGGCTTGCTAGATGTCTGGAGATTAGAAGCTAAACAAACAAACAAACAAACAAACAACTCCAAAACAAAAGCAACACTCTTATGAAGGACAACATTTCATTAGGGCTGGCTTGCAGTTTCAGAGGGTCAGTTCATTATCATCATGGCAGGAAGCATGGCAGCATCCCAGCAGACATAGTTCTGGAACAGGAGCTGTGTGTTCTACATCTCAATCCCAAGACAGACAGAAGGAGACTGACTCTTCCTCACTTGGTGGGGCCTTGAGCATAGGATCTCAAAGCCCATCCTCACAGTGACACACTTCCTCCAACAAGGCCACACCTATTCTAACAGGACCACACTTCCTAATAATGTTACTTCCTGTGGGCCAAGCATTCAGACACATGAGTCTGTGGGGAGCAAACCTATTCAAACCACTAAACTCCCTGTATTGAATGAACTAACTCCTGGGACTAGACTCACATGAAAATTAAATATTGAAATGAGATTTGTATGAAAAGCACAAGGAACATAATATAAACCATGCAAGGGGTCATTGCTAAAATGATTCCTGAAATGGCAATGTCTAGAATATATTAGGATAAATAAAACATGTCATTGAAACTACAAAAAACAAAACAAAACAAAAGCAACAACAAAACCAAAACAAACAAAAAAACAAGGCTTGGGGAATTTTGAACCCAAAGTTCTTCTGTTTTTAAGGAGAACTTAAAACTTCTTTTACTTTTCTTTCTCACATACCACAGCCCACTTTTTGAGTCAATATCTCATTTTGTAGCCTAGGCTGACACAGATCTTGCAGTAATCCTCCTGCCTCAGCCTCTCTTATGCTGTGACTACAGATACAGGCCACCACATGCAGCTGGTCTGTTCTCTCGGGAACTTTGTTTTTTTAAACCTTTTTATTGATTCTTTATGAATTTCATATCATGTACCACAATCTCACTCATCTCCCTTCTTCTGCCCTTGAAACCGCCCTGTCAAAAGAAAACAAAAAGTAGAAACAAATAAACAAATGAAACCAAACCCCATCTTGTTGTGGAAGCTGCTGTGTGTCATGGTGTGTCACACAGCACACCCTTTTGCCCAAACATCTTTACTTGGAAACGTTCATTGCAATGAGTCATTGGTCTGGTTTGAGGCCTCTGGCTTCTGCTACTCTATCAATACTGGATCCTCACTGGGACTCCTCTCAGATATCTTGTTGTTGCCCTGTGTCATGGAGATTCTGTAGCTTTGGATCTGTAGGACTGGTCCTTTCACACACTCTAGCAGTTTATAGATGATGAAGATATTGGGGTAGATCAACTTAAAACTTGGATCTGAGCCTGGGTAGCCCAAGATTGTTCAGCCTATCCACTCTCCTGAACCCACAGCACCAGGGCTAGCTTTTTCCCACTTTGCCCAGGTGAGGGGTGGGGTGCTCTCTTGCCTGTGGCAGCTGGTAGGGAGACTGGCTCTCCCTATCTCACATTCCCAGGGCCAGCTCTCCAGCACTACCCCTGTGAGGGATGGGGTCAGCTCTCACGAACTCATGCCCTCAGGCTGACTCTTGACCCCATACCACCAGGGTGAGATATCTCACACTGTCCAGGTGAGAGATGGGGCCAGCTCTCCTACCTACCACAGGCCCTGAGGGGCAGGGCCTGTCTCTCCCACACTCATACCCTCAAGCAGGCTCACCTGCACTCATGCTATGAGGGCCAGCTCTACTGTGTTACCCAGGTGAAGTGTGGGGCTCACTCTCCTGAGTGATGTAACTGACCAGAGGTAGGGCCAGCTCTGCATAGCCCTTGGATATCAACATGGCTCCAGGTGGCAGCCCAGGCCAGGGATGAATATGGCCTTTGGTGGTAACATTGGGCCCCAGATATCAACACAGACCCTGGCTGCTGGTGGCTGTGGAAGCAGCATGAGCTAAGGTGTCACCATGGCCTCAGAGGTCAGTGCAGGCTGCTCTTATCAGGCCCCTCCTGAGCATCCTCTCATCTCCAGTTCTGATTCTCTTCATAGAGCACAAGCCATTCCAGTTCTCTTTCTCTCCCACCTCTCTACCACTCACTTGCTCATTGTAAGCACCTTCCACCATGCCAGTGCTGCGTGGCAGCAGGCAGTGGACTCTTTAAGGGACAGATCAGGAACAGTAGGGGAAAATAGTCATGAAGCTTCTAGCAGGATAATTTATAGTTGCTACTACCATGTTCTGTCTACTATCCTTTTTCAATGGATTATAAAATTATAAATTGCTAGTCTGATGTGTAGGCATGCAGATCTCACAGCAGTACTTAGGATGTAGAGGCAGGAAGATCAGGAGTTTAAAGTTATTCTCGGTGACAAAGTTTTAGGCTAGCCTGGGCTACCTATGATCCTATCTTTTTAAAAAAAGCATTATTATGTTGTATGAGTTTAATTGGTGGGGGGAGGGGCATGCTTGTGCCATGTGTGGAGGAGGTCAGAGATCAGTTCTGAAGAGTCAGTTCTTTCCTTCAACTATGTAGGCCCCAGGGATTGAACCAGTTCGTCAGGATTGTTGGCAAGCTCCTTGACCTGCTGAGCCATATCACACAGCCCATGGAACCTAAAAATTTGTAAAATTTACTTACTTTATGATTTTCCTGGTCTCTCAGAGTTACTAAGGATAGACATCACCTTGAGAAGAGGGAATCCAGAAAACTGAGCACAGTGAGCCTTGCTATAAAACACACATGCCTGTGAGCATGTGTGTACTTATGGTAGCAAGCAAGAATTTTCATCTCCTTAAGAACAGAGTTCATCAAGATGGTCATTATGTGCTGGGGAGGGGAATTCATTACCTGCTAAAAGAACTGAATCCTGCCTGTGCAGTTTGCAGGTGCCTATACAAGAGAGACAGCAATAAGAGATCTGAGGGCAGGGTAAGCATCAGAGCAAAGGGAAGATCTACATGGAAAGAGGATGACCAATAGCCCCAGCTTCTTGCCAGGTCTCCATGGGTGTTGGTCAGACCCTGCCACATGTTCCAATTTAGGGATGTAGCTGGTTGGTTAGTATAGAACTCTGCAGTCTTTTGAAAATTGTAGTGTACTGGGCAAAAGGCAGAGATAAGACTGTTGGATCTCTCTGTTGGATGGCCACGAAGAACATTTAAGGAAGCCTTTCTAAAGGCTGGCCCATGGCAGGAGAGTATAGAAATGTTGTATCCCTCGGCAGGTCAAATGTATTATTCCTGCTACATGGAAGTTGCTCACTGGACCAGATGGGTAGGGGCTCCTTCCCTTAACAGAATATTTATAGTGTAGCTGTTGTCAAGGACTGTTACTGACAGAGGGCTGGAATGGCCAATAGGTTCTGCTTTCTAGTCACTGAGGAAAATGCATAATAATAAGTGGACAGATAGACACATAAAATGAAAAAGAGAAATGCAAGCTTAGCTCAACAGAATGGAGGATGGTGACTGCCTCTAGACCAGCAGTTCTCAAACTAAGAGTTGGGATCCCTTTAAGGGTCGAATAGAATACCAGATATCCTGTATATCATATGTTTACATTATGATTCATAACAGTAGTCAAATTACAGTTATAAAGTAGTGAAAAAAATAATTTTATGGTTATGGGTCACCACAACATGAAAAACTGTATTCAAGGATCACAGTACTAGGGAGGTGGAGAACCACTGCTCCATACAGTAGCCCTTCCAAGAGGAAGCCCAGGAAGTCACAAGGGAAATACTATAAGAATCAGACCCACACCAAGTGTGCCATGGCTCTAGGCTGAGATAGGTCTTGAGGAAATGGTCCAGAGGGGACAATAGGCTACCATATGATTGAGACATAAGTGACAAGGGTTTCTATCACTTGTTATACTGTGTCACAGGCTGTTGTACTAGCTTGACTTATAACCCAGGCATGTTGATTAGAAAGTTAAGTGGTCACAGTGAGGCAAGAACTGTACCAGTGGAAAGTATTTGTGTTAGTAACTGTTGCTTTGATAAAACATCATGACCAAATCGACATATATAAAGAAGTTTATTTTGGCTTATGGTTCAGAGGGAGAGTCTATAACCATGGGAAGATATGATGGCGGGAGCACTAAGCTGAGAAGTCACAGCTTCAACAACAAACACAAAGCAGAGAGAATAAACTGGAATTGGGATGAGGCTATAAACCCAAAAGCTGGTGCCCAGTGGTGTTTGTTTTCCAGCAAGCCTGCATCTCTGATAACCTCCCCAAAGAAATGGGGATCAAGTGTTCAAACCCATGAGCCCATGGGGAAGTTTCTCATTCAAACAACCACAGTGGCCAAAATGATATGAAACCATCCCATGTCTTCAGTTTGAAGACCTGGAACTGTGTAATCAAACCTGGATCCACAGGGCAGAGGATGCGTTCTGTTGACTGAATACACATTTAGTCTATAAGAGTCCCTTAGTTTGATTCCCAGCACAGCATGAACCATGTATTGTAATGAACACCTGCCATCTCAGCACTTGAGAGACAGAGGCAGGAGGATCCATACATCAAAGGCCATCCTCAATTACATGGTAAGTTTCAGATGAGCCTGAAGCGTATGAGACATTTTCTCAAACTAAGCCAAACCTTGGGTCTCTAGAGGTGGCTCAGAGGTTAAGAACACTGTCTGTTCCCATAGAGAACTCTAGTGCTAGTCCCAGCTTCCATGTGGGGCAGCCTACAACCACCTGTGTTTTAGTTTTCTGTTGCTGTGATAAGATACCATGACCAAGCCAAGCAAAGGATGAAGGTTTATTTAGGGTTACAGTTCTAGATGGATGAGTACATCATGTGACCAAGTAAGAAACCAGAGAATGGGAACAAACAAACAAACAAACAAACAAGTAAATAACTATATCTCAGATGCTGTGCCTTCAAGGTTCACTGCAGTGGTATCAAAGGTCAGGTATAAGTGGGGGTGAGTACATCACAAGGTCCCTCCTTCATGAGTAGCATAAAGTCTTTTTTCCCCCTTTTTATTTTATTAGATGTTTTCTTTATTTACATGTCATACAATATCTCCTTTCCCAAGTTCACCTCCAAAAATAAAATAAAATAAAATAAAATAACAAAAACAAACCCCTGTTTCCTCCCCCCTCCCCGTGCTTACTACCCCATCCTCTCCTGTTTCCTGGCACTGGCATTCCCCTACACTGGGGCACAGAACCTTCACAGGGCCAAGAGCCTCTTTTACCATTGATGACCTACTTGGCCATCCTCTGCTATACATATGCTGTTGGAACCATTAGTCCCACCATGTGTACTCTTTGGTTGGTGGTTTAGTCCCTGGGAGCTCTGAGGGTACTAGGTAGTTCATATTGTTGTTCGTCCTAAGGTGTTGCAAGCTCTTCAGCTCCTTGGGTCCTTTTTCTAGCTCCTTCATTGGGAACCCTGTACTCAGTCCAATAGATAGCTGTGAGCCTCTAGTTCCATATTAGTTGGGTACTATCAGAGCCTCTCAGGAGACAGCTATATCAGGCTCCTGTAAGCCAGCACTTGCTGGCATCCACAATAGTGTCTGTATTTGATGACTGAATATGGGAAGGATTCCCAGGTGGAGCAGTCTCTGGATTGTCTTTCCTTCAGTCTCTGCTCCATAGTTAGACATAGTACTACCAGAGGACCCAGCCATACCACTCCTGGGCATATACCCAGAAGATGCTCCAACATGTAATAAGGACACATGCTCCACTATATTCATAGCAGCCTTATTTATAATAGCCAGAAACTGGAAACAACCCAGATGTCCCTCAACAGAGGAATGGATACAGAAAATGTGGTACATCTACACAATGGAGTACTACTCAGCTATTAAAAACAATGAATTTATGAAATTCTTGGGGAAATGGATGGATCTGGAGAACATCATCCTGAGTGAGGTAACCCAATCACAAAAGAATGCACATGGTATGCATTCTCTGATAAGTTGATACTAGCCCAGAAGATCGGAATATATAAACTACAATCCACAAACCACAAGAAACTTAAGAAGGAAGACTAAAGTGTGGATACTTTGTTCCTTCTTAAAAGGAGGAACAAAATAGCTTAAAGTCTTGATGGATGAGTTTAGCTCTCATGAGAATAGCTTTGATAGACACATGAACTTTTCTTATGTTTATTCTTGCCCTATGACCCTAAGATGTCCTCTGACTATATGGTACCATCTGATTGTGGTATGTCTTCTGATCATGTGATCTCTCTCTCTCTCTCTCTCTCTCTCTCTCTCTCTCTCTGTCTCTCTCTCTCTCTCTCCAGGGTTTCTCTGTGTAGACCAGGCTGGCCTGGAACTTGGAAATCTGCCTGCATCTGCCTTCCAAGTGCTGGGATTAAAGGTGTGCGCCACCACCGCCTGACCCATGTGACCTCTCTTACCACATGATATCCTTCTGAAGTACCTTACCATATGCTGCTACCACACTTTGGATCTTCCAAGCCTCCAGAATCACCAAGTAGATTTTTCATTATGAATTATTTAGTCTGTGGTATTCTCTCCTAGCAACAGAAAGGAGAGTAACTTAAGTAGTTTGAAGAAGAAAACACTAAGCTGGAAGTACCTTTATGTGTAAAAACATGGGCCAGAGTCCCTGACTGGCACTCTTTGGAGACTGTAGTACTTTGGTTGTGATCAAGCCTAGGAAGGACACCAAGTAAGACCTCATTGTCTGTAGTTAAAACTAAACATATAGACTTGTGAGGAGATGTATACTTTGCATATAAGAAGGAATGAATCAAGAGATTGAGTGTGTAAATGTATAAGCTGCATCTATCCAGAGTCTGACCAGTCCTGAGGTGGGGAATATCTATGAATATTCACCAACAGAACCGAGAAACAAAAATGATTGTCGCCTTTGAAAGTTCAGAGGCTTTCTTTCTTTTTTTTTTGTTTTTTGTTTTTTGTTTTTTGTTTTTTTGAGACAGGGTTTCTCTGTGTAGCCCTGACTGTCCTGGAACTCACTCTGTAGACCAGGTTGGCCTCGAACTCAGAAATCTGTCTGCCTCTGCCTCCCAAGTGCTGGGATTAAAGGTGTGTGCCACCAGTCAGAAGCTTTCTTAACAAAGTAAGAATACATTTTTATCTTCATTTCACATTCTCAGCAACTCATGGGAATAGTTTCTGATGAGCAACCCATACTGACTCACACAAAGAGGAGCACTAAGTATGTCACCCTAGGATCTGCAGAAATGGCTCAGTTGGTAAGTGGTTGCTATAAAAGAATAAGGATCCGAGTTCAATCCCCACAGCCCACATAGAGATCTGGATGTGACCGTGTGATCTCAGCAAGGGTAGACAAGCAGATCCCTGGTGCTCATTGACCAGCTGGTCTAGTGAAACTGATGAGCTCTCACTGGCTCAGTGAGAGACCCACTCTAAAGAAGATGATGACTAGTGATTGAGAAAGACAGTTGACACTGGCCTCTGGCTTCCACACATGTGTACAGATACATGCACATATACCTACATGCACAAAGACAAGCATACACATATGAGTACACACAGAGAAACATTCATTCACACACATGCACATGTATAAACTATGCAACTCCTGAGAGATTATACATCTGTGTTTCCCACAAAAAAAAAAAAAAAAAAAACTGACCTGATTGGATCATACATTTGGACCAAACAGCTTTCACGGAATCCAGGCCAGAGAACATGTTACTCATACCAGGGCGATGTAATCAATGAAGCCCAGAGTGTGGGAAAACCACAGGACAATCGACTCCCTTCAACAAAAAATTCTAAGATCAGAGATGGACTGAGAACTTTCAGATTAAAAGAGATTTAAGAGACAGCTAATTATATTATATAGTTTTCATTTGCGTAATTATACAAGCAATCTCTAACAAATAAAAAGTGCACCACGACTTAAACCTATTCATAGGTCATTTCGGCAGTGTAGGCTTAGAACATTACCTCACCTGTAATAACCCAAAACTACAGCTACTGTTCTGACCTCTCATCATGGGCTAATTTTACCTCATCATGACCTTTTGACAAGGAATTATACAACACACCTCTGCTTTCTTTTGCCCAGTGTAGTGCCTGTGGGATCCAATGGGATGTTTTTTACCAGGTAGCATTCATTCCCTTAGGACAGCTTAATCATGGAGTGACTGGATGGGAATTTTGGAAACCATTATGTATGCAAACAGCAACAGCTTTTACTTGGACCTTGCTTTGCTGAAATGGAAGCTCTAAAGCCATGCACCTCTTCCTTTATGCAAAACATTTGTTAAATGTTATTTTTAAAAAACAACAAATAAAAAGTGTAGTTCTAGATCTCAATAAATGTGTAGTCTAAGAAGGAGATGGACCTAATCAAGGAAAACCTAAACATGTAGATGTCAAGATGTCAGAAGGCACAGTCATGGGTACCATCATTACTAAAAGAGTCAAGAAATATGGTAGCCACCAGCAATGTTTATGAGACATGTGACATTAAGAACCATAGAAAATGGGAAAATGCAAAGAATTGACAAGGTCAGGTAGGAGAATGGCAGAAGGATTTGGGGAATTCTTGAATTTTGGACAGGACAACTCAGTCAATATGCCTGGATTTATAGGTGGGTGGGATTTGTTGGTTTCGCCCTGAGCTGTGTTTAGGTATAATTGATAAAAACAAGCTATCCATGTTTTAAATGGTTCGGTTCAACTTTAAATATGAGCTCAACACTAGAGTCTTCACACAATCAAGGTAATGAAAATCTTTGACACCAAAGCCTTCTCGCTCCTCACCACAACCTTGCTTTCCCAGTCTGTTCCATCTTGATGGTTTGTCAGGAATGAGTATTTTAGGTTGCCTACCTGCTGCTGCTGCTGCACACAGAATTGGTTATTCTTTTTTTTTTTTGATGAATATTTTTTTATTAGATGTTTTCTTTATTTACAGTATCTCTTTTCCCAGGTTCCCCTACAAAAAAAGAGAAAAAAATAATAAAATAAAGTAAAATAAACAAAAACTAAAACAATCCCCTGTTCCCTCCCCCCTCCTGCTGCTCACCATCGCACCCCCTCCTGCTTACTGACCCTGGCATTCCCCTGCACTGGGGCATAGAACCTTCACAGGGCTAAGGGCCTCTCCTCCCATTGATGACTGACTTGGCTATCCTCTGCACATGCTGATGGAGCCATGAGTCCCCCCATGTGTACTCTCTGGATGACAGGAGCCTGATATAACTGTCTCCTCAGAAGCTCTGACAGTACCGACTAATACAGAACTAGAGGCTCACAGTCATCCATTGGACTGAGTACAGGGTCCCCAATGAAGGGGCTAGAGAAAGGACCCAAGGAGATGAAGGGTTTGCAGTCCCTTAGGACAAACAACGATATGAACTAAGTAGTACCCTCAGAGCTCCCAGGGACTAAACCTCCAACCAAAGATTACTTGTTTTTTATGGCTGAAATACCATGACTGTGCTTTGTTTATGCTTCAGTGAGGTAGATGCCTGAGTGATCTCTGGTTTGGGATAATACAGTTAGATGAGAGTGGATATACACATATAAGTATTTGTGCAGAAAGAGTTTCATCTGTGTAATGGCTGGATCCCATGTATGGATGTACCACGTTGGCAGCAAGTAAAGGACCCAGTTGTTTGACACCATCTCTGCATTCTATGTAGTCAGTGCATGGTCCCTCTTTCTGGCAGGTGCAGGCATGCAGCACAGACTCAGAGCCTGATTTCTGTCTAGTCTCCATGAGAAAAGGTATTGAACCTCTTCCTGGTCCTGTTTGTCACTTAGAAATCTTTGGTGAAACATTCCCTCAAATAGTTTTTTCCCTTAAGTTTGGGTAATTTCCCTTCTTACTGAGCTGCAAATGGCATTAGTACCCTCCACACAACTCATTATTGTCATGTGGTCTGAAGATAGTTTCTCTTTGGCTTTCCTTTGCATAGTCTTAGCAGCGTTCTCTGGAGGGCATAAGCTTTGAACCTGCTTCTGCATTCTTCATTTATGATTGTAGACTGTTTGAGAAATATTTGCCTAACCTTAAGTCTCTAAAATCTTCTCTGTTTACCTCTAGAAACTTATAGCTTTTGTGTTTACATTCATGCCTGACCTATTTCAAGTTAGTTTTTGTATACCAAACATAGTAAGGAATAAGGGCCATTGTTTTTTTTTTTTTTCTCATGGCAATCTGATATTCCCATTCACTGCTAAAGAGGTTGTTATAGAGCTATTGAGTGACTTTGTAATATTTGCTCTAACTCAACTGACCATATGCATGATTATCCTTACTGAATTTTTTTATTGCATTGATTTATTTACTTATTTTTATGCCAATGCTGCTGTATGGTTTTGATTTTCAAAGCTTTAAATAAGCTGGGCGGTGGTGGCACATGCCTTTAATCCTAGCACTTGGGAGGCAGAGGTAGGTGGATTTCTGAGTTTGAGGCCAGCCTGGGCTACAGAGTGAGTTCCAGGACAGTCAAAGTGATCCAGAAAAACCCCGTTTTGAAAAAAACCAAAAAAAAAAAAAGTCTTGAAACTAATAACTGCAAACCTTCCAACATTCATTTTTA
>JADRCD010187450.1:0-18334 GCA_019843815.1 Montemys delectorum
CCTATATCTGATAGAGGGCTAATATCCAATGTATACAAAGAACTCAAGAAGTCAGTCTCCAGAGAACCAAATAACCCTATTAAAAAATGGGGCATAGAGCTAAATAAAGAATTCTCTACTGATGAACACCAAATGGCTGAGAAACACCTAAAGAAATGTTCAACATCCTTAGTCATCAGGGAAATGCAAATGAAAACAACTCTGAGATTCCACCTCACACCAGTCAGATTGGGTAGGATAAAAGACTCAGGTGACTGCAGATGCTGGAGAGGATGCAGAGAAATAAAATATCATTTTTATTCTTACTTTTAGGGCAAATAGAAAATTAAGTATCCTATGCAATACTTATTTCAAAATGTTTTGTTAATATTTCTAGATTTATATTAATTTTTGTTTCATGTCCTAGAATTAACTTAATTTTGTTTGAGCATATAATGAAAAACAAATAAATTACTTATATGAGGTATATAAATTGACCTAGAAGTCATGAATCCAAGGATATTGCTTTGGTATATGTTCTTTTTTAAAACTATTATAGAGATGTTATCAATTTAATATGTTATGAAACAAACAGTATTTATTGAGAGATGAATAAAGGAAACATAATCTATACATATAATGAAATATTATTGAGTCAAAAGAGGAATTTGTGTCATATGTGTCAATGTCAATACACATGGAATATGTTATCCTAAGCGAGACAAGACATTATTCCAAAGATACATTCTGTATAGTCAAAATTTTGGAGATAAAGGAAAAGGTAGCTGTATAGTTTTTTGGAAAGGAAGAATTGTAAAGCTATTAATCAATGGCTGTAAAGGATTATCTATGCAATGTGAAAAGGAGCTTGCCATTTGTGGTGTGTGCAGCCCTGTGCACACAATCAGCCACAATTAAGCAGAGAGTAGGATGTGCCAGAGCAATGAACAGAAGTGTTCTCACAGTACTTAAAAAGAAGTACTGTGCAAGAAGAACAATCATGACTATTAAAGACATAAGCTACTCAGAGAAATGGTGTTTTCCTCTTGAAGATATTACTGGAGATTAATGATTTCCTTCAAATTCAATCTCTTAGTGATCTTTCCAAACTTTACTTCAGTTTAAGAAATTTTATATTAAAAAATTACTAAGGTTTCAGTAATTGTGTTTGGTAAATATCCACAACTTGAAGTGTACTACTTAATGAGATTAAAAGACCTCTTTGAAGTATTTGTATTCAACCTCAGAACCTATTGATACTGTGTATTTTTCTACCAGTTCTTAAATCTTACTAGTCAAGTTCATTGTGGTTGCTAAATGCCATTACAGCATGAAATATTTATTTTGGATACATCCTTTGAGGTTATCTAATTTTCAGTGGAATAAAACAAAAAGAAGGATTGTATAACATTATCAAAAAGTTGTAGGCAAGAAGATTATCTTTTCAATCAAGGTGATAAATAACCTCACACCAGTTAGAATGACTAAGATCAAAAACTGAGGCAACAGCACATGCTGGAAAGGATGTGGATAAAGGAACAATTTTCCATTGTTGGTGGGATTGTAAGCTGGTACAACCACTCTGGAAATCAGTCTGGCTGGTCCTCAGAAAATTGGACATAGTATTACCTGAGAACCCAGCGATAGCATTCCTGGGCATATACCCAAAAGATGCTCCAACATTTAACAAGGACACATGCTCTACTATGTTCATAGCAGCCTTATTTGTAATAGCCAGAAGCTGGACAGAACCCAGATGTCCCTCAACAGAGGAATGGAAAATGTGGTACATTTACACAATGGAGTACTACTCAGCTATTAAAAACAATGAATTCATGAGCTTCTTAGGTAAATGGATAGAACTAGAAAAATATCATCCTGAGTGAGGAAACCCAATCCCAAGAGAACACACATTTTATGCATTCACTGATAAGTGGATATTAGCCCTATAATTCCAAGTACCCAAGATACAATTCACAAACCACATGAAGCTAAAGAAGAAGGAAGACCAATGTGTAGGTGCTTTGGTCCTTCTTAGAAAGGGAAACATCTTCATAGATTTACGGGGAGGGAGGATGGGATAGGGGGTTTCTGGCAGGGGGGTAACTGGGAAAGGGGATAATATTTGAAATGTAAATAAAGAAAATATCCAAAAAAGAAAAAAATATGATGAATACCTTTCACATGTACAATTATACTAATGCACTGGAGGCGCTGTGTTCCCAAACTATTCCTGAAAACAAACAAGGACATCACAGCAAAGCTGTATTGTCATTGAAAATGTTGCATAATTGACATTTAAATACCTAAACGAAGGGTAGGTATAAAATTTCTGTAACTACTGGCAACTTCTTTTATTATACTATCACTACCAGCCTTCAAATTCATAACTTAGTTGTAAAATAACTATAGGTAATATGCATCCTTCAAATACCCTGCATTTTAATATTGTCATATATTTAAGTAGAAGCTTTCTTACTAGTAAAATGGACAGCCATCTATATGGGCTGATAAAAAAATCTCATGCAATTTAGATTGGACCTGTATTTCAGTGTTTGGGTTCCAGATAAAGAAGATATGTATATGTAAACAAAAGCTTGATTTGAATATAATATTCTATATGAGACAGTGAGGTGTGGGTCAGTCATTCCTAGTGTTGGAGTTCTGGATGGATTACTTCAAAACATGAGTGACTTTAGTCCTGGTCACTGTATTTTCTGTTTCCATTTCTCTTTTTCTCTGTTTTTCCCTCATTTCCTCCCTCCCTCCATTGTTTCATGACCTCTTTTTTTTATATGAATAAATGAACAGTGAATCTATTAGGTAACCCTGAGTGAGAAAGATTGAGTCTGTCAGAAGTTGGGCAGCTGAGAGTGGGAGTCGGCACTACCAACAGAAGCTGCTGGAAGGAGCTGGGAATGCAGAGTAACATTCTGTCAGAATCAGGAGCTACAGTAAGCAGAAATAATTCAGCAATGCCAGGAAATGGCATGTAGCCATCATGCATAAAAGCAGCATCCATAGTTATTCCTACCATAGAAGTGAGGTTTTCATATAGAAAGAGAAAATGGAGAAGGTGTGTTGTGGTGCTTTATGGAAATTGGAATAATTAATATGAACTCTTAACTTTTGATATGTTGAAGTTGACAGGGAAGTAAGTGTTGGTGGAATAGTGTATGCATGAATGTGTGCACACAGATTAACTAGGTCAGTTTCCTATGGGAACCTAGGCCTTATTTCTCTAGTATGAGCAAATACTCTCAGACCTGGACTTGGTTTCAAAATCATATTAACATCCATTGGAAGGAACAGAGTTTCCTGGAGAAAAATAACTAGCTTTAAGGCTGGGTTAGCAGAGATAGAGAAGGAATGTTGTGTTTGGCAAGAAAATGTGGAATATTCCAAAGCAGGTGGGAACATGTCATACGGGCATAGAGGCCAGGCTTTAAAGAGCTCTGCTGGCCAGATGTGGGGAAACCGGTGGCATCTCAATTACGTTCTCTCGAGTAAAGTAGAAATTTGAAAACATATACAGAAATAAAAATAAAGGAATAAAAGAGAAAACATGTAATAACTTAGAGTAATAAGTTATTTACATCAAAAAGAACGAATGAAAACATTATTTTACAATAAACTATGCATTTCAGTTGCCACAATGTGTTCAAGGTTTATCTATTTTTTTAAATTAAAAAATTAAATTATGTTCATGAGCAATTTGCCTGAATATATATGTGCATGTATCACTTGTACTTTTGGAGTCCAGAATAGGCCATTTTATTCATTACAATTACAAACTGTGAACTGCAAGGAGAGCACTGGGAATCAAACCCGAGACTTCAGGAAGCACAGCCAGTGCTCTTAATTGCTCTACTCCAGTTTTTCTGTGGGTGAAAATTTCATTTTTTTTCAGAAATTAATAATATTTTACCATATATATCATACAGCACTCTGGGTATTCAGATTGCTTCTTCAGTTTGGCCCCTGCAAATAATGGTATTATGAGAATGTATGTATGAATATCTCTCATAGTTACTGTTTTTAATAGTTCTGGGTAGACCTTTTAGTCAATGACTGGACCATAGAAAAATGCCATGGAAAATTGATTGAGAGATCCTCATAATGATTCATACATTTATTGTACGATTTCCATTGACACTTTGCAAAGATTCTACTTTTCTACATTCTCATTAACATTTTTTTTCCTTTTTAGATAGCAAAATTCGTTTTTGTGATCTTTTTGATCCCTAATATAGGAATACTTTAAGAGAATAGTTTTAGTTGCATTCCCCTTACAATGCTAGCATAGCCTGACAAAACCAACCTTCAGTGAGTAGATTTATTCAGACTTAACAGCTCCAAAGAGATACAGTCTACTGTAGTAATAATTTTTATTAGATATTTTCTTTATTTACATTTCAAGTGATATCCATTTTCCTGGTTTCCCCTCTGAAAAAAAATTCCCTATTCCCTCCCACCTCCCTCTGCTCACCAACCCACCCTCTCCCACTTCCTGGCCCTGGCATTCCCCTACAATGGGGCATAGAGCCTTCACAGAACCAAGGGCCTCTCCTCCCATTGATGACCAACTAGGCCATCCTCTGCTACATATGCTGCTGGAGCCATGTGTCCCACTGTGTGTACTCTTTGGTTGTTGGTTTAGTCCCTGGGAGCTCTGAGGGTACTAGTTAGTTCATATTGTTGTTCCTCCTAAGGGGCTGCAAACTCTTCAGCTTCTTGGGTCCTTTCCTTCATTGGGGACCCTGTGCACAGTCCAATGGATGGCTGTGAGCCTCTGCTTTTATATTAGTTGGGCACTGGCAGAGCCTCTCAGAAGACAGCTATACCAGGCTTTTGTCAGCTGGCATCCACAATAGTTTCTGGGTTTGGTGATTGCATATGGGAAGAATCCTCAGGTGGATTGTCCTTCCTTCAGTCTTTGCTTCATACTTTGTCTCTGCAACTTCCTACCTGGATATATTGTTCCCCCTTAAATTTTTTAAAAATCCTGGTGCAGAGCTTCTTCACTCCCTTTTGACAATTTATGTTCCCAGATCAAAGGCACACATACAGCCTTTATGTTTTAAAATATGCCTTACCCAGCACAATTACTGGGCACCTGTTAATCCTCCACAGTCTTCAAATCCACTTTCCTACAAATAACTCTAAGTTACTACTTACTAATTTCTACGATCCATATGTTCTGGGTTGCTCCTAACTCCAACTGACCAACCAACATGGCCACATTTTTATGGCTCAGCTATTCCATGGCAGCTCTCCTTCTACCTCCTGCATGATCTTCCTCTTCCATGGATGCTCCTTTTACCTCTCTTCCTTCCTCTTCCTTGTGGTCCTAAGCTCAGGAAATCTGTATTTTACCTATGTCTCTTATCCCTAGCTATTATCTGATGAAATGTTTATTTACCAGTCAGAGTCAACTGGGGGCAGGGTCCCTCAGTATCTTATGTGTGGACCCATTTTTGGGGCAAATCGTTTTCGGGGACCCAAATTAACATTAGAATATAAGCAGAATTAGGCCAACCTGCTACATTCCCCCTGTTTAGTCCAGTAAAAGGCTATTTCCTCTCAGGTATAAATTGAACATAATCATAACTTATGCAAATTATAAGGTATAATATATACTTATAATTTCTATCACATCATATTTGGAATCCATATATGGAAATCCATATTGGAAATTTGGAAATAAAGTATTTCCCTCATATAACATAATGTAAAGAGTTTAGAATTCTGTACATTAGTTATGTTTGATTTAACTACATTACCTCTGAAAACCACCCTTTTAAATCTAGATCATCTTCAATGCTAACCAACGTAAGTTTAATTGTGAGACAATAACTAGTCTTCAATCCCATCAGAGATTTGAGAGGAAATTAACTATTACCTGAATATGCAGGAAGCACAAAGGCACAGTATAGTGTTATTGGCGTCCCACGTCCTCTCCACCTGCTTGAGCAGGCAGGACATGGGAAGTGACTGCGCTTACCCCAAGTTATCACCTGGTGGCTGTTGGGCTGTAGGGAAGCCACTCTCTAGGAAGGGAAGTATAGTCTGAGGCACAAGTCAGTTAGAGTTGGTGTGGGGGTTCCTGGGCCTGAAATAAGATGAGGCTGTGGCTGTCTGGTTCTCAGGCTCTTGGACACACAGGCACCACTGGGAGCCATGGAAGAGCTGAGAATAGAGTGGGGACCTTCTGGCTGGATCTAGCCTTGGGCTGGTGGGAAAAAGGGAAAAAGCTCTGGCTGGTCCCTCCTGAGGGTCTTTGACTTGGTGACAGCTGGCTTGAGCTTGACTTGTTGGCAACCCTGGCTGGGAGCATAGAGAAGCCTTCTACAGGAGATTAGACAGTGACTCTATAGGTGAAGGCCTTCTCCACGGCTCCCCACAGTGGATCCCAATATAAAAAGGCAGTTCATGGTTTTAAGACATTTATTTTCACGGTGGAAAGTGGATGAGGAAAACCATACCCCACTTTTCAGGGTAGGCCTGAGATTAAATACATTTTGCAGGGAGGAGTGTCTGGTAAGAAAAACTTATTGGCTAAGTCCTCCAGGCCTCTAGATAACTCATTAAAATGGAAATCTGTCTTGAGCCTACATGACTGCAGGTCATGTCCTGTACATGTGGAGAGTCTTGGGGTATTGTTCTTATGTGACTAATGGCCACAAATCTATGGAAGGTTGTGGCTAGTGACAGGGGTGCTGGGAATGGGTGAAACACATACTGTCCCTTCAGAGTCTCCAGGGTTTCAGGCCTTAGTTCAACTGGGAACCAAGCTATCTTTCATGTTCCCACAGCACAGTTTCCAAAACAACTGGCAGAGACAGTTGACTGTCCAGAAAGTCTCCAATGTTTCTTATAATATTGCAGCATCTGTCTTCAGCCTTCCTGCTCAGAACACCTCACATAACCTAAATGAAGCAGAAATTATGAAGGACTAGCTTACCCTGTCTCAGCAAACTTAGCAATTGACTATTCTGTATGTTTGTCTTTTGGGGATAGTATTCTGTCTGCAGATGAAATTGGGGGATTTCTTGTCCATTGGCTAGCTTACCACAATTGAAGCAACTCCAACTGGAAGTATTGATGTCTATCTCCTTCCTTGAAATGGAATGTGGATAATATCAGGAGCTGAACTGTCTCATAGTCAAAAGATCCATTATTAATGAAATAACATTAAATGCCATATTCTGTGGGTCTAACTCTTCTGAAGACCATCTATCTATATATAGCATAACTGAATTGTTAAACATTTATTATTTTTAGCTATTAACTCTTTTAATGACCTTGAAAAACAGTTTATTGTAATTAAATAAATTAAACTTACTATAGCTATCATGACAGAGAAGACACAGCGGTGGCAGAGAAGTCATAGTGGTGGGAGACACAGGTTACATGGTGACTTTTCAACCACACACATTCAGCAGAGAGTGAGCAAGAAGTGGGGCTGTTCAGTAAAGCCTCAATAGCTGCCTTCAGGAATCTTCTTACTTCAGTGCAAGTTCACTTCCCTCTTCTCAGATACCTCTAGGTCTTTGTCAAGGTAACAACAACACAACAACAAACAAACAGCACAACAAATTTCATATCAAACAGTGAACTATGCACTTCTTACTGTTTGTTATAGCAGTAATTTTTTGTTGGCATGACATTTACAAGAATTTTAATCAAAGTGAATGGTCCTTTTATGTGACATGTTATCATATGGTACAATCACTTATGATACAAGTCTTTACTTGTTATCATTGATGTCAATTTCAATGGATATGCTCTTCTGAACAATATATGATAAAATTGCATTTCATTTAATAAGTAAGTTTTTTGAATATGAGATAATATTTGAAGTTGGGCAAACTAATATGATGGGAAAAAAGTCTGTACCATGATGTGAACAGGCTTACTCACATTTAGTTGTCACAGATAACAGTTGTCCAAGAATTTATAATCTGTTACAAACAAACAAAAAACAAACAAGCAAGTCTTTCCTAACTAAGTAACATGAGAACTGAGATTTGAAATTTAACTTAAAGGTAAAGAAGGGGAGAAAAAAAGGACAGATAACACAGTTGTCATGAATGGAAGTGACAGGGTACAAAATAGAAAGTTTCATCAGAGGCTCTCAGTGACAACATTCTGCAGGGGCTCACAGAGTGTATGTAAATACTGTCCCTTAATCACAAAGCAATAATCTATTAAGGTAGCATACATATCAATATAGAGATCTCAATATGGAGAGTCAATATGGTAATGATATATATGACTTATTGAGCTTGATAAGAAGAGAACATGGAACACAAATATGAGAAAAGAAGTGGGAAATTAATTCCCAATTGAAAGAAGCACAAAAAATAAAGAGTTCACGGAAGGAAAGAGGTTGTGAAAAGAGCATTTTAAAAGAAAAAGAATAGTCTGTTAGTGTTGCATGCAGCTAGAATGTCATGCGAGAGAACAGCTGAAAACTATCCATTGGATTTAGACATACATAAAAGTCATTAGTGCCTTAAGCAAAACCATGGGAACTGACATAGTTGTCCTAGAGCCCTTGAAAGATGATCAGAGAACCAATCAGAAGACAAGGTTTTGTATGTGGTAGGGGAAAGGAAATGCAGAGCAGATAGTACTGTAAAGAAAGTATGCTCAAGGTGGAGATTTAGTTTAGTTTTGTTATAAATACTAGAAATTGGCATATATTTAAACATTGATGAACATAGACCTCACAGAAACAGAACTTAGGAGTTTGCAAAAAGAGAAAAAGAGAAACAGTGAAGGAACCTGAGACCTGGAGAAGGTTTTCTTTCTTTCTTTTTTTTTTTTTTTTATCAATGTAGGCATAGAGGTAAAGCAGACAGGATGGCTGCAGGTCTATGAAAGTCATATTGGGAAACACACCTCATTAATGGTCCTGCTTTTGTTCACATGACATAAAATAACCTAGGACTATTTCCTAAGTTGTAAGCTTAAAAAATGGATAAAGGTAACATAATACTTTTGTTCATTTCTTTGCTAGAATCCATCAAATTGTTCTGAATTTTAATTCTGTCAGTGGCAGAAAATGTTGAGTTTTTTGTTTGTTTGTTTGTTTGTTTTATTAATCATTACACTCGTTTAAACCTCAAATGTTATCCCACTTCCTGGTTACTCCTCCACCAACCCCCATCCCATGATATCTCAGTTTCAGATTACCCCTTCACCAACCCCTCATCCCACACCTGAGCTTCCCCCTCCCCTTTGCCTGCATGAGAGTGCTCCCCCATCCACCCATTCTCTCCTGCCCCACCACTCCAGCATCCCTTTACTCTAGGGCATCAAACCTCCCCTGGATCAAGGGCCTCCCCTATCATTGCTGTCAGGCAAGGCCATCCTCTACTTTAAATGTATCTGGAGCCATGGATTCCTCTAGGCACACTCCTTGGTTAGTGGTCTAGACTCTGGGAGAACTGGGTGGTCATGCCAGCCTATGTTGTTCTTCCAATTACATTACAATCCCATTCCACTCCTCCAGTCCTTCTGCCAACTTCCCAACCAGGTTCCCTGAGCTCGGTTGGCTACAAGGAATGACATCTGCATGGGTCAGTTGCTGGCCAGACCTCCCAAGGAACCACCTGTAGTAGATAGGTGAGTGAAACTGGCCTGCAGTTCCACTCGGGTCTGTGGGTCTCTTCAGACCGGAGGTCAGATAGGACCTGCAAAATGAAACGAGTCAGGAGAACAAAGAGGCAGATGCCAAGTAGAGTTCTATCAAGGCGACACTTTACTTGGGTGTGTTTTGAGCTTATATAGGCAAGTAAGAACTGGATTAAAATGTTTGCATAGCTCGGATGCCTGCGGATGTCCTCAGGCAGTAGTCACAGGCATAGTTGTATCTCAGATGAACTTCTAGGGCAACTTCTTTCAGAGATAAGCTGATAGTCTGCAGGTCATTCAGCTTAATTCCCCAGGTGACCGCCTCGGGTGGAGGCCACCAAGATCTGGAGGCTGAACAGGGGATGAACAGAGTTCGGGAGGCTACAGATAGGCACTGCCCCTGGTCCAGGGATGGGGGCACCCACCCATCTCAGAGTTTTCAACCCAGAAATGTTCCTGTCCAAAAGAAGAACAAGGACAAAAATGGAACAGAGATTGAAAGAAGGACCAACTAGGGACTGCCTCATCTGGGGATCCATCATGTCTGCAGAAACCAAACCCACTACTGTTGCCTTAGTCAAGAGAAAACATTGTTTTACATGGTGTTTCCTTTTCTGAGAACTGTTGGATTTCAATTTTACTAAAAAGGACTGCACATGAAGTTCCTCTATGTAGACAATAGTGAACAGATAGAGTTTTGTCAAACACTTCTCTGACTATACTACTTTATGTTAGTGGCAGTCATCTGTCATTTTCAAAGGGGACATGTGCTAATATCCTTGAGCAAACGAACCATGTTTTATTTTGATCATCTTATCGGGGTTTTTAATTGAGTTCCTAAAAGTTCAAACATCAAAATTCTTTCTTTCAAATTCTTGTTCTGTGAACTCATAGGAAGTTTGTTCATAGCTTATTAAGCACTGTGGAGCAGACCTTTAAAAACCTTTATCATTTTCAAATGACATCATAACCAAGGCCCTGTTTTAAAATAGTGATAATATTTGTTGATTCATTTTGTCACCCAAGTACAGGATTTAAGTCGTGTCTTAATTAGAGGTTCCATTTCTTTGAAGAGATAGTATGACCATGGCAACTCTTTTAAAGGAAAACATTTAACTGGGGATGGCTTAAAGTTTTAGAGGTTCAGACCATTATCATCATGGTCAGAAGGATGGCCTCATGCAGGCAGACATGGTGCTGGAGAAGGAGTTGAGAGTTCTACATCTTGATCTGCAGGCAGCAGCAGGGAATTGTCTGCCACATTGGGCATAGCTTGAGCATAGGAAACCTCAAAGCTTACTCTTACAGTGACATCCTTCCTCCAGCCAGGCCACACATCTGAATAGTGCCACTCCCTGTGGGCCAAACTCTTAAACACATGAGTCTATGGGAGCCAAAGCTAGTCTAAGCAGCACAAGTATCTCAATAAACAATAAAAAATGACTCACATTAATATTATTAGATCAAATTAAAGCACAAAAGACATAGTGTCACTAGGAACCACAGGTCCTGGTTTTGATTGAGATAGGCTGTCAGTGCTATACTCATTTTGAAATCATAAAAGAAATGGTGAACAGATTGCTAATCATCTGTTTGAGGATGTGATATGAGGTCATGACATTCCTATACTGCCTTTTAAGTGAAAAAAAAAGTATAGTAAGTGTGATCACAAAAATAAAGGTATCTTTAAATTCAAAATTTATAAAAATGGAAGATCCTTTAGATTTTCATAGCAAAACAATATATGATATATAATTATGTGAATAAATACATTTACAACAAAAAATGTAGTGTCTTCCCTTAATAAATCCCGATACTCAGGTTCTATAAGACAAGACCTCTGTGTTTTCATTTGTATGTTACTTTTGAGCAGTGCTTCAGGAGAAAACCACTCCATCTTCTGTCCTGGTATGTTGTTGACCAGGTGGCCACCAGGGGGAAACCTTGGACCATAAACGTCCATGAGTCCTTAAAAATCACAGCACAATTTAATACAAATTAAATATCTAACACATCATTTCAAACCCTCTACAAATATTTGATATATGATTTGACTAGAGTTTACATTTTGTATGGAAATACTTTTTCTTGATTTCACAGTAATCATATATTAATGCAAATGAACGAAAAACTTCAGATGTGTGCATTTGTTAGTATGAATGTGTGTAGCTATGTGTGGGTGCTTTCAACTATGCTGGAATGTATGTGTGCTCTGAGTTTTAGGGGGCTAGGTGAAAACATTAAATATCTTCTCAATGGCTCTCTACAACATTTTTTTACACAGGGTCTCTCACTGAACCTGAGGTTTGTCAATTCAGCTTGACAGATTGGTTAGGAAGCCAGAGACATTTGATTGTCTACACGGCCCATGTTCTGTGCTTACAGGGATGTTTCTGCATTAAATTAATGGGTTTTTTTTTAATTCTCAGATGTTATATATTGGAGAAAGATGGCCTGTGTTTACACTAACTGGTTAATTTCAGACCAAATTTCAGAGGTTCTTACAGAAAGGTGACTCACAGGTTAGAACTTATGCCTCACACATTTTCTTGCATTAATCATCTAATTCCTTCCATGGCTTCATGTCAAATTGCACTAGGTAACAACTTCCCATAAGAAGTCATTTGGGGCACGTCTCCTCATTATGACTAAGACTATGAAAATTCACCATGTTCCCATGATCTAATACATCCTTATTTGTTACCTTAACAACACCTTAAAGGAATCCTTTTCCATGTTTCTCACAAGGTAAAGGAAACTATGATGCTTCGAATACTTCTTCAGCGCACAGAGGGATTGCTACAGAAGATGAGTCAGGTGTTGGAACCTGCAGTTGTGCTTTCAAGTGATGCTTGCATTGGTAGGGAATAGCCATAGTTACAGTACAAATCCATTCTGATAAAAACAAACATTCTAAAACCAAGATATATTCCACAGAACACAATTAAGCATAACTACCTATGTAGGAAGGGTTTGCTGTAAAAAAGTTTCTATGTTTAATGGTCCCTGTTCTCTGATGTTGAAAATGGGGTTAGAATAGGAGGTAATATTTAAGTAGTTTCCAAATCTCAAACCGATTAGCAAGAGACAAGATGAAGTTTGACCATTTACCTTTCCCCATGAAGGTCAGGAGTGAACTTGTGCATTGAACCACAGATCATGTTTCTAGTGCATGGCTAACTTCCACTTCAGTGGTAGATAGGGAAGCTACAAGGACTTCTAGGCACATTTTCCACATCTAATAATGGTCAGGATGCTGTGAAAGTGTCTTGGACTATAATACATTGAGGCAGGGTAGTCAGACTTAAAAAATAAACAAAGTAATAAACATAGAGCTTGCATATGAGCCCAAAGAATCATTCTCATATATGGTGAAAGTACATAAAGCATCCATCCCCACAGGAGTTCTATATGCACGCCTGCAGTCTCATGTGTGTGAAATAGATAAAAGTATTTCTAAGGAAGCTGCTTTTATCTACCAATACATAATAAAATCCTTTATGTTTATAAGATAGGATATTGTGCAGCATCAAAAGTAAATGAATGGTGATTCATACTATGTCCTGGATAAGCCTTGAGAAACATTTACTTCGAAGAATCCATTCAAATTAAATTTAGTGTGTTGTTCTTTTGTATAAAATCCCCGGAAGAGGGAAGTTCTGGAGAAGCATATGTACTAAGGTTGCCTCTGACTTGAAAGAAAAAATGGAGCAAGGACAGTGAGGAGTTTCTTTTGAAGGTGAAAAAAAATTACTCAGAAATTAAATAATGGCAATATCTGTACGCTGCCCACACATATGTAGTCATGATGAATTATGACCATTAAATGCAGGTATGGTTTTTTGCATTACAACACCACTATACAATTGTTTCAAAAAGAGAAGTCTGAGCTGGCAGCTCATCACCTTTTGAGGCTCAGAGTTTGACTTAAATGCACGAATACTTACTATTAAACTTATTTTCCTCTTTATCACTGAAAATTAGTAGCTTTCTCTTTTCTTCCCCATTGTCGAGCCTGCAAGGTTATCTGTTCTTTTCCATTGTGTTCCTTCCTGTCTTCTCCCTCAGCATCTCACTTTTTCTGTCCCATCCTCACTAACCTCTCCTTCCTTCCTTACTGTCTTCTCTTCTTTCCTCTGTTTCCCTGTTCCCTTTTGGTGCGCTGGATACTTACCTTTCTGAAAATTCAGAATCTGTCCTTAGACCTTTGTCACCTAGTAACCCTGGCAGCAGAGCCATTTTATTTTTGGTAGGTCTGGAGTTGATATAGTTTTCCTTTTAGTTCATTTTTTCCGAGACTTCATTGTCACACCATCAGTTGTTGCTAACTCAGTACTTGTGATATTTTGGCTAAGCACCATGGCTAAGCTTCCCAACAATGTAATTTATGGCTTGCTGAAAGTCTTGCTTGCTCTGAATGCTCAGAATTTAGATTCTACAAAGACAGTGATAATGACACAGTAGCCACTGGCCACTTTCACTATGGTCATACACATCTCTCTATTAGGAATGGTATCCAAAAGCTAGAAGTGCCCATCAGCCACTTGGAACATGGCTCCTCTGAGATGAGATATGCTCTTTGTGTAAAATCTATATAAGACCCCAACATAAAAATAATGTAAATTATCATGTTAAATTTTTCTTAGTGTATATTACAACATATACTAAGAAATAAATTATATATTTATATATATATATATCAATATAAATTATATCAATAAGAATTAACATAGATTTAATTTTAAAACATAAGTGAGGTAAACATTTGAACCATATTTTTAATTTTTAGCTTTATTGGCACATAATATAAGGCACAGTATAATAATTCAAAATGTTTATATATTTCTTTCATTTTTTCTTAATTTATTTTATTATTTACTCCAATAGAATATTTTATTTTATAATAGCATATATTTAGTGATTTCTTTGTATATAAATTCTTATATTAAAAGATGTACTCATATATTTTATGTATATGAGTGCTCTATCAGCATGAACACCTATATGCCAGAAGAGGGTATCAGAACTCATTATAGGCGGTTGTAAGCCACCGTGTGGTTGCTGGAAGTTGGACTCAGGACCTCTGGAAGAGCAACCAGTGCTCTTAAACACTGAGTCTTTAGCCTTCAGTGTATACTCTTAGTTAAACATGACCCTAAAAGGAGTGTTTTTGTTCACCTCTGCATTTCAAATTTGAGAATAATGAGTTGCATGGTTTGTCATCTCACAAATGCTTTTATTAAATAATGAATAACTTATTTTTGTATATAAAACTGACATTTATGTAATCAAAATTCATATATATTTAAAGTCATATGTTTGTTTTAGCAGTTTGTCTATTTTGATTTTGAATATTGTTTATTTATTTTACTGAACCTATGACCATCCGAATGCTAAGAAAATGTTCTAAGGCAAAACTGTACTCTCCAGACCACAGAAATGTGAGGGATGGAAAGCTGTGAGATTAAGTTACTCAATTCTTAAGTCTTAGAAAGGTGTGTGTGTGTGTGTGTGTGTGTGTGTGTGTGTGTGCACATGCTCGCACGCACACATGATATTAGATTAAGGTATAACAAAAGGGACTAATGTGTTTATTAACATATCAAGAATGTTGGCTTAAAAGTATACTCTTTGTGACTTTTAAATTTTTCATTTTATTATTTTTAATTATTTTTTTGAGATTATATTTGGGGATGGTTATCTCTTCCTCTCTCAGAATTTCTAGTTGCCTGTAGGACTTTGTGTTTGAGTGATCCGTTGTGATCTTACTCTAAACATTTGTCCCTACATCCACACATAAGTGTTGTCACCATTCATCAAAAAAACTGATGGATTATATAACAGAAAACTGCAGTCAATTAAAATACAAAGTTGTGTAGCCCAACCCCATTAGATTTATCTACAAAGTAACTCCCACACCTAAAATTTAGGGATAAGTGTTTGTACGGGTGTCTGGAGGTAGAGGTAGTTTTCAATTAGAAATAAAGACATATTCACAGTCACATTTGCAATCTTTATTTAAAAGCAAACAAGACAAAATAATGGCAAAACAACAAAAACAAGAAACTTCTTGAAATTTTTCAAAAATTTAAAGGAAGTTTTAAAAATCTCTCCATAGTGCCATTGAAGCAGCCTTATTTTCTGTATGTTACAGATATTGCCTCGGTGACTTAGAACAATTCGAGGATGTATGTGGCCTTCACAGGACTGTTTTGCATTCGGGGTCTTCTATTATGATTTATTATGGACACTTAAATTGACCCTCCTCTGATGCTCTCTAACTGAGGCCCTATCTACATTACCCCTTTTAAACAACCCAGAAGCCTTTAGAAGATATGTTCCCAAAATCCTAATAAAATAAAAATTTTAGTAAAATTCCAAGAGGGCTGCCTTCTTCCTCACCTTCGTTGAGTTGAGAGAAAACCTGACTCCTTAAAATAAAGGCCTCGAAGGACTCAGGCGGGACCAGCCAGGAGCCACAGGCCTCAGGAGTCACAGGGGAATAGCAGGGCAGCAGGGACAGGATTCTCTCAGCTTCTGAGTGAAAGAGCTGGATCAGCGACCATCTCTGCCCCTTCTCTACTAGTGGAGGGCCTGCCTCCAGAAGGCTTCAGACCAAGGACTCAGTGGAGGGCCTACCTCCAGGGCAGGCTTCAGACCAAGGACTCAGGTGAGATCCTCCATTTTCTCTACAGTGACTTTCTTAGGCGGGACCAGCCAGGAGCCACAGGCCTCAGGAGACAAAAGGGAGTTGCAGGGTGGCAAGGACAGGACAAGCTCTAGTCAGAGACACCAAGAACATCTAACACCAGAGATCAAGAGATGGCAAAAGGCAAATGCAAGAATCCTACCAACAGAAACCAAGACTTCTTGGCTTCACCAGAACCTAGTACTCCCACTGCAGCAAGCCCTGGATATCCCAAAACACCAGAAAAGCAAGATTTGGATCTAAAGACATATCTCACAATGCTGATAGAGGAACTTAAGAAGGACATGAATAACTCCCTTAAAGAAATACAGGAGAACACAGATAAAGAGGTACAAGCCCTTAAAGAGGAAACAAAAAAATCCTATAAAGAATTACAGGAGATCACAAGTAAAAAAGTAGAAGCCCTTAAAGAGCAAACCCAAAAATCCCTTAAGGACTTGCAGGAAAACATAAACAAACAGGTGAAGGAATTGAGTAAAACCATTCAGGAACTAAAAATGGAAGTAGAAACAATAAAGAAATCACAAAAAGAGACAACCCTGGAGTTAGAAATCTTAGGAAAAAAGTCAGGAAACATAGATGCAAGCATCACCAACAGAATACAAGAGATAGAAGAGAGAATCTCAGGGGCAGAAGATAACATAGACAACATTGACAGAACAGTCAAAGAAAATGCAAAATGCAAAAAGACCATAACTCAAAACATCCAGGAAATCCAAGACACAATGAGAAGACCAAATCTAAGGATAGTAGGTATAGAAGAGAGTGAAGACCTCCAACTTAAAGGGCCAGTAAATATCTTCAACACAATTATAGAAGAAAACTTCCCTAACATAAAGAAAGAGATGCTCATGAACATACAAGAAGCCTAAAGAACTCCAAATAGACTGGACCAGAAAAGAAATTCCCCCTGCCACATAATAGTCAAAACACCAAATGCACAAAACAAAGAAAGAATACTAAAAGCAGTAAGGAAAAAAGATCAAGTAACATATAAAGGCAGGCCTATAAAAATTACACCAGACTTCTCACCAGAGACTATGAAAGCTAGAAGATCCTGGGCAGATGTCCTACAGACCCTACGAGAACACAAATGCCAGCCTAGACTACTATACCCAGCAAAACTCTCAATCACCATAGATGGAGAAACCAAAGTATTCCATGACAAAACCAAATTCACACAATATGTTTACACAAATCCAGCCCTACAAAGGCTATTTAAAGGAAAACTCCAACACAAGGAGGGAAACTACATCCCTGAAAAAGCAAAAATGTAATCTTCCAACAAAACTAAAAGAAATAAGAGACAGGAACAGAATGCCAGCTCTAACTACAAAACTAACAGGAAGCAACAATTACTTTTCCTTAATATCTATTAACATCAATGGACTCAACTCACCAATAAAAAGACATAGACTATCAGATTGGGTACGTAAACAGGACCCAGCATTTTGCTGCATACAGGAAACATACCTCAGTGACAAAGACAGACACTATCTCAGAATAAAAGGCTGGAAAACAATTCTCCAAGCCAATGGTCCCAAGAAAAACCTGGAGTAGCCATTCTAATATCGAATAAAATAGACTTTCACCCTAAAGTGACCAAAAAAGATAAGGAGGGACACTTCATATTCATCAAAGGTTTGATCTACCAAGATGAACTCTCAATTCTGACCTCTAAGCTCCAAATGCAAGGGCATCTACATTCATAAAAGAAACTTTACTAAAGCTCAAAGCACGCATTACACCACACACAATAGTAGTGGGAGATTTCAATACCCTACTCTCTGCAATGGACAGATAATAGAAACAGAAACTAAACAAGGACACAGTGAGACTAACAGAAGTTATGAAACAGATGGATTTAACAGATATCTATAGAACTTTTTATCCTAAAACAAAAGGATATACCTTCTTCTCAACACCTCAGGGTACCTTCTCCAAAATTGACCATATAATTGGTCACAAATCAGGCCTCCACAGATACAAGAAGATTGAAATAAT
>JADRCD010187456.1:0-14488 GCA_019843815.1 Montemys delectorum
ACACACACACACACACACACACACACACACACACACACACACAAATACATAAGAAAAAGAAAAGGAAAAAGAGCGAGCGCATACACTGAAAAGTGGGAATGAGCAGGCATTCAGAAAAATTAGGTGTCCAATAATAAGTTACTGGTTAATAAATGATATGATATCCATGTATAAGCATCTACTGAATAAGTATAATTGATGCCATAGAGTTACGTTTATTATCACAGAAAGATGCTAATTATATGCTGCTAACTAAAGCAAAAATACTGATTATGAATATATAAATTTAATGTGCTCCAACACATAGTGTTCTCTTAATAAAACATGATTTATTTATGTGGCACAGCTCTAATAAGGACAAGAGATGCCAAAATGTCAATAATTATTGCCCTGGTTAGTGGATAATGGGAAGTTTTTATTCAACTGTGTGTGTGTGTGTGTGTGTGTGTGTGTGTGCCTATTTTCTTATTTTCTCTTCAAGGGACAAGTACTATATAACATAGGAAGAGTCAAAGAGTCAAAGTTACCCATCGCTAGACAGATACATCCTTGGCTGGCAGTCAGAGGATATTGACTAACAAGCACTGATCAGAGATGCTGGCTAGGAAATCTGCCCCCCCCCAAAGCCCAGGTGACCCCATCCCCACTATTCCTCACATGTCCAAACACCAGACTTTTTTGAGGAGCCATTGCCAAATCTTAGTACTTTGGGATTTGCTAACTACATAAACATCAAACACTGACTATGTCATAAAGTTCACAATATGTTTGTTGTGTTTGCAGTATGGTCCAGTTGGACGCATGGAAACTTGGAAGATCATTGAGTGAGTCTGAGAGTGAGTAACTGTTGTTCATTACTGTGAAGAGAGAGAGAGTAAAAGAAATAACAATGGATTCCCAGTAGTATATATTACAGACTGATTTAGGAATTTTTTTGTGACACTTTCAAAAGTTTTTTTTTTAAATTATATTTGTGTGGTATGCGTGTGTGTGTGTGTGTGTGTGTGTGTGTGTGTGTATGTGTAGGTGAAAAGGCAACTTTTAAGAACTTGTTCTCTCCTTCCACCACATGAGTCCCAGGAAGCCCCTTTACTCACTGAGCCATCCTTCTGTCTCTCTGTAATGATTAAGAATGTGTTTGAAGCTGGGCAGTGGTGGCATACACCTTTAATCCCAACACTTGGGAGGCAGAGGCAGGCAGATTTCTGAATTTGAGGCCAGCCTGGTCTACAGAGTGAGTCCCAGAACAACAAGCGCTACACAGAGAAACCCTGAAGGGCTACACAGAGAAACCCTGTCTCGAAAAACAAAAAAAGCAAAAAACAAAACAAAAAACAAAAACAAACAAACAAACAAACAACAACAAAACCAAGAGTGTGTTTGGATTCTGGAACTCAGGCCATCTCAGTTTGAATACTGATTCTACTTATTAGTGCCATTACTTCAAGGGACCAAACCACAGTTTCCTCATAATTTAAAATGCAGATAGAATGGCCCATCTCTAAGGCCTCTGTGGTAGGACTCCTCCCACATTCAGTCTGCTGGTCTGAGTACTAGTGAATGAAAGCGATTTTTCAGGGATTCAGAATCCAAGAGAACCTGCTTTTATGCTTTCAAATACACTGAGATTCCAGTTGACCAAGGACTTATAAAAAGGATTAGTGAGGCTGTGAGTGCTCATGGGCACAGTGATGAATCCAATCCATCACTTCGGCAGAGCTCAGGGCCTTACACTACACTTACATGACCAAGGTCAGCAGAATAGCCATACCTGACTCCTCTCAACTCTCCCAGCTACCAGAGTCAATAAAATTGTAAGTCTGAGGGCGTCAAAGTTTGGACTGACTTAGCATACAACAATAGTTAATGCAAACCTAATATCATGGCCTCTAAAGTATTTGAAGATATGATATGGTCGTGTTAAGTTTAAGCCACCAAATTTTGGGATGATTTAGTATACAACAGTAGTTAATGCAAATCTAGTATCATGGCCTCTACAATATTTGATGAGGTGCTGTATGGTCATACACACTGAGCTCTTGGCACATACCCATTGCTCAGAAAGTGTGCATTTAGTTAAGTATCTCTGCAAACAATTCTCCACAGCTGATGCAGACATCTCCATTTTCTTGTTTTAAACATTTTCATATTTCTAATTATTTTTTATGTGCTTGAGCACATGGGCATGTGTATGAATGCTCATGCACACACACACACACACACACATACACACACACACACATACACACACACACACACACACACACACACACACACACACACACACACACCATGGCATGTGTGTAGACATCAGAGGACAATAGAAACCTGTTCTCCACTTCTACTGTGTAGGTCCTGGGAATTGAGCTCAAGTGTTTAAGTTTGGGGACTAATGCCTTAGCTGGTTGAGCTATCTTGCCAGCTCTAGCACCCCATTTTCACATTGAGAAGCCTGCCATAGAAAGCAGAAAGGAGAGAGCTAGGGTTCGATGTGCCAGGCCCTTCTCTCCCCGAAGGCAGATTGTTCCCATGGTTTGTAGCAGTCTTTCTAGGAAAAATGGAAGGAATGTCTTGTCCCAAAGCCTTCGGAAAGCAATAGCCTCCTTCTCACCTCAGATCCTTTCAGTAATAAATAATGAGGGGAACGGAGGCTATGTGAGCCAAAGTGTGCACTCTGGGGATGGGTCTGGTTGCTGTGGAGATGGCGGTGATGTCTCAAGCTGATGATGATCTCAGCGGGAGAAATGAGCCGCAGGAGAGGATGCACCCACTGGGGAGCAGAGCGCTCTTTCTCCTAATGTCATGTAATGAAGGAAGTTAAGCTACAAATGAATGAAAACAGGGACGGAATATTTTCTAAAGATAATGTTTGCCGGCATCTCCCCAGCACTCTAGTGAACACCATCAGCTGGCAGAATGAGAACAGCAGCGAGTGCCATTCATCGTTAATTATGTTGAAATGTAAATCTGAAAGCATCAGGCGCAGACGAGTCATTTTTAATAACACCTCATCCTGGGCTATGAAAACTTTTATTTGTCATCATCTAATTGATCTGTGTCCGTTTCAATTATTTGTTTGCTTTGGCTTGGTGTGTTCCTGGGCTGGTGAGAACAGGCAGCCCACGGTCCTCACTCCCTCCCCCAACTCACTTTCATTCTTCACACTTACTATCCCGAATGTTTGACAATGAGCCATGTCAAAGTGGCTCACTTTCTGCCTTCTCCTTGGTTATTAAAAGCAACCCATTGTGATGCTGAATGATCTCTTGACTTTCCATGACCTCATCTAAAAAGTCAACCTAGGGTAACTTCCTGGAGAATGCCACTTAAGCCTAGAACTTTTCATATCCATTACCCAAATCAACAACAGGAGTGGGTACCATTTTGCTTTCCAGTAAATTTTATTTCACTATATACTTGTATGTTTGTTTCATTATGTAGCTACAAGCTCTTCAAGAGCGGTGTGTGTGTGTGTGTGTGTGTGTGTTGTCCTCTATCTCAGTTGTTTTGACAATGTACACATGCACACATAAATGCACATACATGGATACACATCTATGCAAAGGCACACACATATACACACAACTATCCAGTTGTTAGCAATATTCTTGACCAAACTCTAGTTCCTCTTCTCAATATTTACCCATTACTTTCTCCATTGCCTTTTAGGTTTCCTTCATAAGACCAAGTGTGATGACAGATTAGTTAAGTAATTAAACCAAGTGCATTAGGAATCTCATGTGTGACCTCACCCAAGTAATAAAATGCTCTTGACTAGGCAAAAGTGCAGATACCTCCTTAATACGAAAGCTAAGTCCATAGAGGAAGAAACAATGTATCAGACAGAGATAAATATCCTTAAATGGGGTGACTTTTCAAGGACCTGCAAATTGTGTTAGTCAGCTAGCTATTATACCTGGGCCTATGAATATCAGATTTATAGTAATTTTGTTTGTAGATCTGTTCATGGTGACTGTTGCAATTGTGTTCTCTGGGGCCCCCCAAACCACCTGCCATTTAATCAAAAACAGATGGGAGATGCTACTCGGTGATGGGGAGCTTTGGGAATAAAGTGGATGCCGTGGCAGCCATGCAGAGGTACAGCCCCCCTTCCATCACTTAGGATGCCTGTGTTTTCTCTCCTCTCACACCAAATCCCATCTTTCACTCTCAGACAATGAACCCATGCCTTTGAATGCCTCCCTCTCCAGGCACGATGCCTTTCCCCCCAGCAGTATGAATCAGAGTAGACATGGCTTCCAAAGAGCCAAAGGGAATGGCATCCACCCATCACTGCAGGGACAGGCACCGGAGGCGCCAGCAGTTGACAATATGTTTGTAACAGATCACTGGGCAATTTTCCAGTCTGATACATCCCTTCTGCCTGTGCCCCCCAAAACACAAGGTATCAGGGAAGTTGGCAGTTGAGTTCGAGGGAGGCTTTGAAACACAACCCCCATCACGTACCACAAGCTGGAAGGCGTCCAAGCCACAGTACCCGGCTGGATTCATTTGCAAGTCTCTGAGTCCCGGGTTAATTGTACAAAACAATGGCCCTGACCCATCAGTACAGAAAAACAATGACTGGCAGACTCACAAGTGTCTGTTCATTTAACTTACTCCTCTAAGCATCAAGGCATTTAAATGGGTGTGTTTAGAAGCAGTGAGCACAGGAATATATATGCCTGCTGCATATGAATTCCGTGTATAACTTCACTTACATAGATGTTTCTGCGCACACACACACACACACACACACACACACTCTCACATTCACACACATACACAACCAGATGATTTATTCCCAGTCTGGCTTTTAATCCAAGCCAATTGGACTTGGCCTTGGGAGTCTAGTCCCAGAGCCAGAGTGCAGCTCTGCCCGGGCTGAGTGGGGAATACATTCCAGCTACTGGCACTTATTTGAGTTTAAATTCCCTTGTCTCATAAAATCTTGCCATTGTGCTTTGAAATTCATCAGGCTCGTATCCCAGCCATGAAGTGAAGGCTTTGTGCAGCTGCCTGACCTGTGCTCAGGATGCTGTGACTATCCCTTCCCCCACCTCAGGGCGTGGCCGAAGCTTCCATATTCACTCTGTCCCATGGCTCTCTCAACTCGTGCGACCAGTGGTCACTTGGTTGATGGGCATGTGTCTGCTCCTTTATTTCCTCCTATTTCAGGTATGAGTCTAGCTGGCAGAGTTGCCCACACAGACTTTGTGGACATGTCAAATACGTACTGAACACACATCTGAAAGCCTCTGGCTGTACCACAACCCCACGGAGCAAGGCAATGAGGAACTTCAGACTTGAGTTTGTTAGACAGACCCTGATAGAGCTTTAAATTACTGGTGTTTAGTCATGCCTTGGCCACACTGTCTTTGACACTCAGGTGAAAATGTGGCTGGTAAGCGCCCATCTCATACCATAATGTGTTCATTATATGTGATGGTGAATCTTGAGTGTCAGCTTGATGGTATGTAGAATCGCCATAGAAACACATCCCTGGGTGTATATTTGAGAGTGTTTTCAGAAAGGTTGGACTGAAGAAAGAAGACCCAACCTGAATGGTTGGTGTGGGAGTCATCTCTCTAAGACTGGAACCTCAGACTGAAGAAAATGGAGGAAGCGAGCCCAGCACGAGCACTTAACCCTCTTTTTCCCTGTTGAGGATGCAGTGTGACCAGCTGTGAGCTCTTGTTCTCCCACTGAGACAGACTAAACCATCAAACGGAAGCTCAAGTGAGCCATTCTTCCTTTAAGCTGCTGTTTGTCTAGTATTTGCTCACAGCTATGACAAACAATAATATATTCAAGTATGTGTGGGATCAAGCCTGTTCCAAGCATCTTCAAAGTGTTCAGTAAGCATTGCAGATCACCATTGACATCATCACCATCGCCATCATCACCATCCTAACACTATCACATCACCATCATCACATCACCATAACTATCACCATTCCATTGCCATCCTAACACTATCGCATCACCATCACATTATCATCATATTACATCATCATCACATCAGTATAACATCACCATCACATCACCATCAAATCACTATCACCATAAATCACATCATCATCATCATTAAATCACCATCATCACCATGGTCATCACCACCATCATCATCATGATCCTCACTATTACTATCACATCACTATCATACCCCAACCACATCATTGTTATCAATCATCATTATCATCAGTTTTGCTACAATTGGCAATCCATGCTCCTTAGAAGAGAGTGTCAGTACCTGGTAAGGCTTCCTGCTCCCTGATTTTTCACATCCTGGAAGCTCATTTATTTTTCTGATTTGGAATTTTTAAAAATTAAATTTCTTCCTTTTTAAGGTTAAATATATTCACATACACATATTTACTTGTATTTGTTTGTGTGGCCTATGTGAAAGGGACTAAGAACTCACTAAAATGCAGTGGTATCCCAAACATGGAAGTGCATAAAGGTTAAAATTGCCTTCAGAGATTCCAGGTTCCATCTTCAAGAAAAATGTTGCTACAGGGAGTCTTTAGACTGAAGGGGAGGATGCCCACTTTCCCGGGGACAGAGAGGCAGGCCTATCTATCTATGTGGTGGAGGCTGTGGATGCAGTAAACTCATCGCAGACTTGACAGAGAAGGAATTAACCCCGGGTCTGATCAGGAAGGCCAAGGACCAGCTCCTAAGAATTCAGAAACTCATCAGTCGACTGTTTCTGTCAGAATTCAGAGGGGTTTTCTAATAGAGGGCAGGAGGGAAAATGGCTTCTTTGCTCAGAAGATTAATATAACAAGCATTTCATGTCTATGGAGACAGCTCAGCTCAGTCAGTCAAGTACTTCACTGGCAAGCAAAAGGAACTGACAGGGATCTTAAGAAGCCATGTTTTCTTGTTAATTTGTTTATTCATTCACTTTATATCCCAGTCATAGCCCCCCTTTCCTCCTCTCTGCCCAGGTCAACCTTCACAAATCCCTAACCCCATTACCTCCTCCCTTTCCCTCAGAAAAGAAGTCCTCCTTTGGTACCACCCTACCCTACTTTGACCATCTAGACAGAGCAGGACTAGGAGCATCCTTTCCCATGGAGACCCAACAAGGCAGTCCAGCTAAAGGAAGGAGATCCAAGAGCAGACAACAGAGTCAGAGATAGCCCCCACTCCAATTGTTAGGGGCCCACATGAAGACCATGCTATGCATCTGCTGCAAATGTATAGGGGTCCTAGGTAGAGGCATTGAATGTTCTTTGGTTGGTGGTTCAGTCCCTGTGAGCCCCCATAACTCAGAATAGCTAAGATCAAAAAAGCTCAACTGATTACACATGCTGATGAGGATGAGAAGCAAGGGGGACACTCCTCCACTGCTGGAGGTGAAAACTTATACAACACTTTTGGAAAACAATTTGGCAGATTCTCATAAAATTGGGAACAATTCTATTCCAAGACCCAGCCATACCACTCCTGGGCATATACCTAAAAGATGTCCTACCTAAAAGATATACTACAGGGACACATGTGCCACCGTGTTCATAGAAGGTTTATTTATAATAGCTAGAAACCGGAAATAACCTACATGCCACTCAACTGAAGAATAGATAAAGCTGTGGCTTTTAAAAAACAAAATGCCAGACATGGTGGCACCTGCTGATGTGCTGTTTGTAATCTCAGTGCTGAGGGGGCGGGGACTATTTTCTAGGCTTCACCAGCCACTCCGCAGACTGGGGATTCCTGTGCTAGTCAGATCAGCAAGTTCCAGGCAACTGAAGAGACCCTGTCACACACACACAAAAAAACTTAGATGGCAGCTCCTGAGTGACAACTGAAGGCAATATCTTCCCCCTACACACACACACACACACACACACACACACACACACACACACACGCACCTCCACTCTCCAAAAGGACAAACAAACCAAAACATCACATTCCTTTGACCCCAGATGCGGTGTAGAGGACACAGAGTACTGCTCCAAAGAAGAATAATATTGGATTAGTGGGCAATCCCTAAAAGCCAGGCATCTTCCTGAAGACTCAGTGTTCTAACCTGTTTGTTAACTCACGGCACATTTGTGAGGCCGACTTCACATTCTCAACCGCAGATGAGGAAACTGAACACAGAGACGTTATATCAGGAAAAAGTCACACACACACACACACACACACACAACTAACTAGCAAGTGGCAGAGGTTGAGTTTGAGTTTCTGGCTCCCAACCTTCAGTAATGGTGATCATGGGAGTAAGGTGAACAAATGTATAATATATAGGTGTGTTTGAATTATATGTATTATATATGAATGTAAATTATATATATGCATATATACATACATACATACATATATAATTTTTTCATCCTACTGGTTCTGTTCCTCTAGAGAACCTCTAGAGATTAATACACCTTCCCTATTTCTATCCATCTGAAGTCCCCTTCCTACAACTAAGATGAGTCTCCCCATATCAATTAGAGCCAGATCAGACACTATCTTAGTAAAGTGATCCAGATGACATGACCAGTAAGCATATTGTCTTTGAATACCCTTGGCATGATAAACTAAATAAAGGCTACATCAAACCTGTGGCCTCCTTCTGGCAATGAGTAACCTCAACAGGAAACTCCAGGTACATCCAGTTCAAAGACACTCCGTAAGCATCGATGCTTTTACGTCATGAAACACTAACTCACTGTCACCATGTGGAAGACATTATGAAACACTAAGTCACTGTCACCATATGGAAGACATTATGAAACCTAGAAGCTAAATAGAGTCCAGAATTCTAGATAGAATCTTAAAACAAGTAATGAGAAATTTGTACAAGATTTTGAAATTAACATAGCCTGTGCCTTTGTTAATAATATCATGGCTAATTTTACAAATATTTATCTAAGATGTTAACATTAGTGGAAGCTACATTTGGGGTATGGATTCTTTCTATAGTACATTTTACAATTCTGTTAGAAAATTTCAGTAGTGCTCCTGATTTAAAATAATTATGATTTAAAAATGGGAAAGGAAAAAAAATCAAATCATCTCCCTATGCAAACAACATGAGCTTATCCACAAGAACACCTACAGATGCCACCTGGAAACCTTAAAAATGATCACTGAGTCGGGTAAAGTTGCCAAATATGAAATTACCATTCAAAATCACTAGGGTTTTTATGTATTAGCAGCAAATTAGCTGAAAAAGAAGTAAAATGAGTGATTCCCTTTCCTGACAGCTCCAAAGATACCTGAGGATAAGAGGTTAAAACAACAACAACAAAAACATAAAAACAAACCAAAAACAAACCAAAAAAACCACCTTTCTTATATGAAAATTAGAAAACACTAATAAGAGAAATCGAGGGATATAAAAAAAAGTGGGGGAGTGTTAGAGAGATGGCTCAGAGGTTAAGAGCAATAACTGCTCTTCCAGAGGACCTGGGATCACTTCCAAGTACCCACAAACCAGCTCACAACCATCTGTAACTCCAGTTCCAGGGAAATCAGACGCCATGCCCTGGCCTTTGCAGGCACCAGGCATGGAAGTGGTACACGGACCTATATGCAGGCTTCATACTAGTGCACCAAATGATTTCTTTTCAATTGGAACAACATCCATGCTCATTCCCCTTGGATTCACAGAGATCCACCAGCCTCTGCCTCCTGAGAGCTGAGTGTGTGTCACTGCACCCAGCTCATCTAAAGCTATTTCTAAGGACCACAGAAACTGAGAGGCAAAGCTGGACTCTGTAGCCTTGCCTTTAACTCCTGCCTAGGCGCTGCACAGCTTCCACTGTCCCTTTTACATGCCCCTTACAATTAGGATACATTTTTTAATAAATATTTTTAAAGGCATTTATTTAATGTATGTGAAAATAGTGTCTGTCTTCAGACACATCAGAAGATCCCATTACAGGTGGTTGTGAGCCAGCATATGGTTGCTGGGAATTGAACTCAGGACCTCTGGAAAAGCAGTCAGTGCTCTTAACCACTGAGCCATCTCTCTCCACCCCAATTAGGATACTTTTTAACTCCAGTAATTGCCTTGGCAATGGAGAGACTCAGTTAATCCCATGTTCATAAAAATTCTGCTAAGGGTAGTAGCAGAATATTTTCTGAGAGTCAGACACAATCATCCGGAACTCAGATTCACTCTCCTTTTCTGCTTATGCCACTCCAGGTACCATGGTTATCTTAGTTAGGGTTTTACTGCTGTGAAGAGGCACCATGACCAAGGCAAGTCTTACAATGTCAAGATTTAATTGGAGATGGCTTACAGGTTCAGAAGTTCAGTCCATTCTCATCAAGGTGGGAACATGGCAGCATCCAAAAAGACATGGTACAGGAGGAGCTGAGAATTCTACATCTTCATCTAAAGGCTGCTAGCAGAATACTTCCTTCCTGTGAGCTAGCACTAGGGTATTAAAGCCCACACCCACAGTGACACACCTACTCCAGCAAGCCCACACCTCCTCATAGTGGCACTCCCTAACCCAAGTATATACAAACCATCACATTCTACTTCCTGACCCCCATAGGCCTGTTCAAACATATGAGTCTATGAGGGCCATACCTAAACATAGCATAATGCAAAATACATTTAGGCCAACTTCCAGAGTCCCCATAGTCTATAGCAATCTCAACAATGTTAAAAGTCCAAAGTTCAAGGTCTCTTCTAAGATTCATCCAATCTCTTAACTGTAATCCCCAAAGCAAGACAGGAAACCAGCGGGGCAAACTCCAAACTCTGCATCTCCATGCCTGATGTCAAAGTAGTCTTTAGATCTCTAACTCCTTTTTCATCTTTGTTGACTGCAACACACTTCTTTCTCCTGGGCTGGTTCTACTCCCTGTTAGGAGCTTTTGTCAGCAGATACCCCATGGCTCTGGCATCTCAAACATCTTGGAGTCTCCAAGGCAACTTCAATGTTACAGCTTCTTGTTTCAATATCTGGAATCCATACACCATCTCCCGGGCTCCTCTAAAAGGCTGGCATCACTTCTCCAGTTCTGATCTCTGTAATACTCTAAGCTCAGGGTGATTCACTCTATTGCCCTTGCTGTTCTTGGTGATCAACCCATGGCACTGGCATCTCCAATACAATGGGGTCTTCTGCTGCAACTAGGCTTCACCAAAAACCATTCATAGGCTATCTTCATGGTGCCAAGCCTCAACTCCTTTGCATGACCCCTTCAGTCCTGGGCTGTCAATTGTGCACCTTCATGGCCTCTCACAGTATCCAGCCTCAGCTGTTCTTCATGATACCTTCATACCTTCAAAACCAGTACCATATGGGTGACTCTTCCACATTGCCAACTACAGCTGCAGCACAAGGATCAACCTTGGCTATCTCTGGAACACAGTTTCTTTGTGCTCTCAGAAAACACTCCCCAGAAGATTTTAGCTCAGTGATCCTGGTCTCTTCTTAATCAACGCTAATTTCTTAGTTCCAGCCAACCAGCATCAATTGTCCCAGTAGTGCCTTCTATTCTTGACTCTAAAGCCAGAGCCATGTGGCCAAAACTGCTGAGTTCTGCTGCTTGCTGGGACTGAAAGATGCCCCGCCCCCCACCTTGTTCTATTACTTTATCAATGCTGGGATTAAAGGTGTGTACCACCACACCTAGAACTTCCTCTGTCCCAGGCTAGCCTTGACTACACTTGTTCAAAACACTCTTCATGAAACTTAACCCGAGAAAAATGTTTCTGCTGGGCTTTTTTTAGACTTCTTTTTTTAAAGCAATTAATCTAAAGCTCTTCACCTTAGCTTCAGGCAGACTCTTCGGACAATGGCAAAAGGGAGCCATATCCTTCACCAAAATGCCACAGAAACAGTCTCTATGCCATATCCTGAAATTCTTCTCCTCTGAAACCTCTTGGGCCAGGTCTGTACAGTTCAAATTATTCTCAGCAACAGTCTTCTGTATTCCTACTAGGATGGCCCATTAAGTCCCAGTTAAAGCATTCCACTGCTTTGCAAATCTCAAGTCCCCAAATCCACATTCTTCCAAACAAAAGCATGGCCAGGCCTATCACAGCAATACCCCAGTCCCTGGTACCAACTTCTGTCTTAGTTTTTTACTGCTATGAACAGGCACCACAACCAAGGCAACTCTTAAAAGGACAACATTGAATTGGGGCTGGCTTAGAGGTTCCGAAGTTCAGTCCTTTCCCATCAAGGTGGGAATGCAGCAGCATCCAGGTAGGCATAATGATGGAGGAGTTGAGGGTTCTACATCTTTATCTGAAGGCTGCTAGCAGAATTCTGACCTCCAGGCAGCTAGCACTAGGGTATTAAAGCCCACACCCACAGTGACACACCTACTCCAACAAGGCCACACCTCCTTATAGTGGCCTTCCCTGACCCAAGTATATCCAAGCCAGCAGAATAGTCAATAAAAGTATGTACCTTTTATAGAATGAAAAGGGAGGAGAAGAAAATGTCTGCCACCTAAGGTATCTATCTCTCTTCGTGTCTCATTGTCCAAAAGAGACTCACGTGGCTGATTCTAGAGCAATTCATACAGTAAGAAATAAGTCTCTGAATAACTTCCATCAGTCATTCCATACACTGCAGCTGGGGTTGTTCTCTACATTGCAGAGCACATTATATGTGTATATCTTACCTGAGAAAGCTAGAGATTCTGTTAGTAAAAAGGCAAAGAGAATTACTGCTTGGAAAGCAGCTGATATCCATTGAATATGCACCCCTCTCTCCTCTCCTCTCTGTCTCTCTGTCTGTCTTTGTCTCTCTGTCTCTGAGTCTCTGTCTCTGTCTCTCTCTCTCTTTTTCTCTCTCTCTCTTTGTGTGTGTGTGTGTGTGTGTGTGTGTGTGTGTGTGTGTATGCTCCCTTCAGTTATATTAACTTCCAACATGACTATAGAAATTAATTCTTAGGTTTACTTTTTGGCCTTCTCCACAATCAAGATGAGCACAATAAATATTTATTGATTAGTTATAGTAGGGAGAAAAAATCTTTGACCTTAAGTCAAAGATTTGAAGACCCTGTCATTCATTGCTTCAAAAGCTCTATGCCAGCTTTGAGTGGGTCCCTTAGGTATACTTGCGGAGGATGCCAACTCGGAAGAAGGGCAGCAGAAATTCTACTTGCTGGTGCTCAGTTGACTAGCTGGTCATGCTCACATGCCAAACAACACACCAGGCAGGCACTGGGACTCCTGCTTTGACAAAGCTCTCGTACGGGATTTATGTAGCTATGACTGACAGCACCAGCGTTTTCTACAGTCATTGTGCTGCATCTCATGGCCACAGGGTTTCACATATTCCTTCCTTTCACTGGAATATATTTCCCTTCCCACACTCCTTAACTTAGGCGAATCCTTAAGTCCTTTAAATCTTCTTAGGGTATCTTCTCTTTTCTTCATACAATGTTGAATTTGGAGCTTCCTCCTCTGTGGGTCTGGATAACAGTCCTAATGATGGCACTTAACAATGTATTGTATATATGATATTATATAATTGTAAAATATATCATAGTATAATATGTGACATATTATATAATTCTATATAAGATATACTATGTCATATAATATAATTATAATGTGTACAATTACAATACATAATAATATATATGTTCAATATATATGTATTGACAGGGACCTCAATATAATATTATATTATACTATATTATGCATATACCAGAATCCTCTTTTACAGTCAGGAAATATATTCCAAGACTTTAAACAGGCATGTGAAATGCCAGATGTTGCTGAAACCTATTTGTAAACCCGACTATAATCCCACTACAATCTTATAACCAAGACGGCTATTTAGTGACTAGGGGTAAACAGAACATACAAAATGGACACACATTGGACATGTGGGTGATTTGTGTCCTCGACAGAAGGAGCAGGATCAAGTGATTTTATCATGTGACCTGTAACAATGTTATAAATAAAATTTGTACTTTAATTTTTTTTCTTGGGAATTTGTTTTGCCTTGATAAAGGATCTTGGGAATTTCAGACTGGCATTGAACTCACTATGTAGCTGGGGGTGGCCTTGAAACTTTAATCCCCTTGCCTCCACCTCTGAGTGCTAGGATTACAGGTGCGCACCTCAGCTCTCAGTTGGATGTACTATTTCATATTTTCAGAAACCGACTCTGTTTAATGAAATCGTGAAACATGAAACCTGTGATAATGGTACTATTGTATTTGTTATATATTGAGTGGCTAATTTTTAGGCTTGTGGCATTTTAAAAATAGTGTCTCGGTCAGAAAAAAAAAAAAAAAAAAGTCCTGTACTGCATTTTTTGATTTTCTTCTCAGTACGAAGGAGAATCAGAAGAAAAGCTACAGTTACTGTACTGGCTAGTTTTGTGTGTCAACTTGACACAGGCTGCAGTTATCACAGAGAAGGGACCTTTAGTTGGGGAAGTGCCTCCATGAGATCCAGCTGTGGGGTATTTTCTCAATTAGTGATCAAGGGGGTAGGGCCCCTTGTAGGTGGTGCCATCCCTGGGCTGGAAGTCTTGGGTTCTATAAG
>JADRCD010187456.1:14588-25853 GCA_019843815.1 Montemys delectorum
GGAAGTAAGCTGAATAAACCCTTTCCTCCTCAACTTGCTTCGTGGTCATGATGTTTGTGCAGGAATAGAAACCCTGACTAAGACAGTTACTAACTTTGAAGTGACCCTCGGAGAGAACTCCCAGACCATGAGAGCAGCACAAGGCAAACTCACCCACCCCTTCAAGAAGAGAGAGTAACAGACAGTGGCCATGCTGTGCTGAGAAGTGGAAGGGTGGTGTCAGGCAACGCACCCCCCCCACACAGGACCCCATGATCTGAGGGAGCTTGAGAGAGAAAAGAAGGAAGATAAGGTGAGCTGAAAAGGTGGGGGTGGGGGATCAAGTGAAGCTAGAGTGGGATGGGCGGGGCCAGCCCACCCAGACTTGCTGCCCTGGGTTGTTTGCATAAGAACCACCATCAAAAATGAGTCTCTGTCTCCCATCCCCCTCCCCCGTCCCTCTCTGTCTCTCTCTCCCTCTCCTTCTCCCTCCCTCTCCCCACTTTCTCCTATCTCAAAACAAACAAACAAACTAACAAACACAAACATGTAAAGTTGGTTGGATAAGGAAGTGGGATCTGGCAGGATTTAGGGAAAGGAAAACACATTATCAAAATAAATTGTATGAAAAAAATAGTAAAAGAAAAAAAAAAGCAAACACAACCACTAAAAGTCGTTGTTTTAATGACTGTTCTCATTGCTACAACAAAATACCTGACCAGAGCATTTTAAAGAAGAAGACATTAAAGGGTTAAAGGGGAGTCTGTCAAGATAAAGCTCCTGCGGAAGCAGGAGCTGAAGCATCTTGCATTTTCACTTGGGAAGCAGGATGGATAAATGCTGATGCTCAGCTATCCCTGCCTACTTTTTAAAAAAATTCAGTCACGTGTCCAACCCTTGGAATGGTACTGTCCACAAGTAGGCAAACCTTCCTACCTCAACTAACTTAATCTAGAGACTTCCTTACTGTCATGCCCATAGGCTTGTTTCCATGGCGATTCTAAGTCCCATCAAGTTGACAAAATAAACCATAACCGATGCTGGGGTCTTAAGATATCTTAGAAGGTGTATGTGTCAGGGGAGAAGGGGTAAAAACTGCATGACCAGGTTTTTGTTTGAAAAGAGCCTCTTTGCATAGCAGTCTAAGAAGCTTGTCTTCTTAGATGAGCAAGATGAGCCAATGGCCATGTAGAAAGGAGGTCGTGGGCAGCTCTGGGTGATCCAGAAGGTTGATGTCACTGGCTTACCCTGGAGTGGTAGTCATGGAGACTGACTAAAGCAAAACAGCTGTATTCCTTTACTGTTGTTGCCACTACTGATTAAAGCAAACTTAAGGACTGAAGCCAACACACCCATTGTCAATGGTCAGAAGTCCAAGCATTCTGACTCAAGGGCTCCTCTGTTAACATTAAATCCTATAGAAGGATGTGATGAACTTAGCATGTGCCAATAGGTCCATAGATCTACCTCAGAAGGCTAGGGTTATATGTTGACCACCCTAAGCTCCTGTCTAGAATTCCAGTTCCAATTCATCCAGGTCAGGAATGAGTTCCCATAAAGTCCTTATTTCTGTGACACGTCGTCTTTATTTTCAAGTTGAGAATAGGTGGTATTTCAAATCCTCTGATGGCTTAGACTCCCTCTTCTATATCTCTCCATTTCTTGACTTTCTATTCTGCTTATGTGATTACATTGGCCCCACCTGAATCATAGAATAATCTTTCCACCTTAAGATCAGCTGACTGGTAACTTAAATGACACATTTAATACCCCTTCCAACATGTAGTACAACAAAACTATGGATATGGTAGCCCAGGGCAAAGACAGGAGGCCAGAATGCTACCTGTCTCATGAGATTAATTAAGCAACTAAAATCAACAGTTCTTGAAAATGAATTGAAGCGACCATTATCACATTCCTCTTCCTCAAAGATTGATGCAGATGCAGAGAAACTACAACCCTATATCAGCAATAGCTTGCTGTTGTTTCTCAGCCTGTATTGTCGATGTGATTCCAGCCCAATCAGAGGCAAGGACTCTCGGGTAGAATGATAACTAGAGCTCTGGTTGGTCCTTTCATCCCTTGGGTAAGCCAGTCTAGCCCTTGGTTTCTTAGTTTGTAACATGAAGAAATTGAACCAGAGAGCATCGCCCTCCTAAAGATTTCTAATACCAAGTTAATCGTATTCATTTGTCTTTTCTTCTTGCTACTTGATCAGGAACAGGCCAGGTGTGAGGGGGTGGAACCATGGAACTGCTGGCACAGGCTGAATTCATCATGTCTTTTCATGGAGTTTAATACCAACAGATGTTTCTGAGTCATGATAAAAGGTTAAATATTTTAATAAAAAAGACACATGTTGAAGGTGATTTGGGTTTCGATTAAACTCCCCTGCACTCACCATTTTTTTCCTCACATGCAAATGAAGTGGAAGCTTATTAATGAGATGAGAGGCTGGAGCCTAATTAGCAATAGGACTGAGGAAGCTTATATTAGCTGATTCAGCAAACCAAATGGATAATTACTGTAGCTGGACTTGGGTAGCTTCTAAGAGGCCTTATTAATAGAACTCTCAGAAATTGCCTTGATTATGGTCTCTCAACCTACAGATTTGATCCAAGCCATAGATCCTTTATAGTTATTCCAAACAGGGAATCAGACTCCTCCATCATACTTAGTGGGCAGACAGAATACAAACCATCTCTGGCAAAGCTGGATCTTTATCAACTTGGGGACCTAGGGGAGTCTCTGTCTCTACTGCTGATACAGTTGGTCTTTAGCCCAGTCTTTATTTCCTCCTTGGCTTGGAGGCACACCTGACAGTGCTTTTCATATTCATTGCCTATTTGAAACTAGGAAGCCTAGTTTTTTATATGATAATTTTTAGCTTAACAGATACATGGTTCAGCATACCCCATGCTGTTTGTGGTGGGTTTTGTTACCTGTTATTTTGATGACAATCTGGAATCTTCCATGAGGCCAACATCCAGGGACACCAGGGAAGGATCACCTGGATTAAAGTTATCCCCTGAGAATGCCTAGGAGTGGTGCTATTAGATTGTATTAATTGATGTGTGAAGTCCCACCTTAATTATAGGTGAGACCATCTCATGGGCAGGGGATCCATGGTGGTATAGAATGAAGACCATGAATTTGAACATTGGCATGTATTCATTGTTCATTCCTTGTGATCAAGGACACAATGTTGCCAGCTGCTTCAAGCTCCTGCTGCCTTGACTATCCCGCCATGATGGACTGTACCAGAGTGAGCAGAGATAAAGTTAATACTTCCTTCCTTACATTACATTTGTCAGGATATTCTGCCCATCCTTCCCAGTAGCCAATGGGAGCATAAATTAGGACATAAAGCAAGTCTCAGCAGATATAGGAAAATTGAAATCACACCCTACATTCTATCTGACCACCATAGACAGCAAAAGAAAAAAACAGACTGTTCCCAGTTCGTGGAAAGTAAACAATACACTACTGAATCAAAATTGGGTGGAGGATGAAATCCAGAAGGAAAAATTTGAATTTCTAGAACTGAATGAAAATGGTAGCACAGCATACCAAAGTCTATGTGATGCAATAAGATCAGTGACGAGAGGGAAGCTTATAGCATGATGTTCCTTTGTTTAAGAAATTTTGAGAACTCTCAAATTAATAACTTGATGATGTATCTGAAGGAGTAAAATTAATAAATACCTAAAAAAGTAGACTGGAGGAGAGAGTCAAAATGAGAATCAAAATTAAATAGAAATTAAAAAAGAAACATGTAAATCAATGAAAAAAAAAAGGGTTGCATGGCTTCAAAGTGGCACAGCTCCAAGAAGATAAGACGCTGATCGAAGTAATCCGTGGTTGAGAAAACTCTCACTACACTACTATTCATCTGTAACTTTGATGTTTTGATAGTCAAAAGGGAAAGAGAGAAAGAAGCTCTCTAACAGACACATAGTAACAGGAAATTTGCAGACCATTCACTGAGTAAAAGTAGTAACTGAGTGGGGAAAACGGTGCCAGAAGCATTTTATGTCTCAGGGGGATGACAGCCTCAAAGATATATTAAAAAGATGGATTCGAAGCCAGGGACCTCACTGGACTCTTGGCTCCCACTTGATTTGATGGTGTTTCCTTTTTATATTAACTTTTTCTTCTTTTGTTTGAAGTCAAATTTCTTGCAAGTGTTGAATTAATACTTCTGCTTCCTTTCCTTAACACCTCATTACTCAAACATTACTCCTGACATGGCCTGTGTGGTCATTGCTCTGCTCAAACTAGCAATTTAATAATTGCCAGCGACATCCTGTTTCCCAAGCTCCACGGGATCTTTGGTGAACGTCATGACCCGTCCTCTCTGCCAACGCCCCCTTGTCTCCTTGGTTGTTGTTATACTACCTGTGGACAATACTGTTCCATGGGATGGAGGCTTAGACAGACGAGAAATGGAAGAGAAAAAAATCAGGAGTGTTTCTTTCTCTTAGCTTCATGGCCCACTGTCCTGGTTTGTGTTAATGTCCAACTCGATACAGCTTAGAGTTATCAGAGAAGAGAATCTTGATTAAAGGATTTCCTAAAGCAGATCAGCCTTCAGACATATCTGTGGGGAGCTGTCTTGATTGTGAATTGCTGTAGAAGTGCCCAGGCCTCTTTGGGCAGCACCATTCCATTGACATGTAGTCTTGGAATGTATAAAGAAGCTATGTAAGTGTGAGCCTGTGGGAGCCAGCAAGCAGGTTCCTCGATTGCTTTTTGCTTTGAGTTCCTATCTGAGTTTCTTTCATGAGTGTCCTCCTCAGTGATGTATGCAGAAACAAACCCTTTCCTTCTCTAACTTGTTTTGGCCATGGTATTTGTTACACCAACAGAATGCATCCAGAATACCCATTCTGGTTGGTATAAGGTGGAATCTCAGGGTTGTTTGATTTACATTTACTTGGTGGCTAAGGACTTTGAACATTTATTTAAGTGCTTCCCTGACATTCAAGATTACTCTGTTGAGAATTCTGTTTATCTCTGTACCCCATTTTTAAATTGGGTTATTTGGGCTGTTGGTGTCAAACTCCTTGAATTCTTTATAAATTTTGGATATCAGCTCTCTGTCAGATGTAGGATTGATGAAGACCCTTTCCCAGTCTGTAGACTGCCATTTTATCCTATTGACAGTGTCCTTTGTCTTATAGAAGTTTTTCAGTTTCATGAGGTCCCATTTATCAGTTGTTGACCTTTGAGCCTGAGCCATTGGCATTCTGTTCAGGAAGTAGTCTCCTATACCAATGAGTTCAAGACTACTCCCCACTTTCTCTTCTATTAGATCTAGTGCATCTGGTTTTATGTTGAGGTCTTCGATCCACTTGGATTGGAGTTTTGTGCAGGATGATAGATATGTATCTATTGCATTTTTCTACCAGCAGACATACAGTTAGACCAGTACCACTTCATTCTGAGTGAGGAAACAGCAGACCCAAAAGGACCTGCATGGTATGTACTCACTTATAAGTAGAGATTAGCCATAAAATACAGGATACACATGCCACACGTTAGAGACCCAAAGAAGTTAAACAAGGGAGAAGGCCCAAGCACCCATGTGAGGATTCTTGAATCTCACATAGAAAGGGGAAATAAAATAGTTCATAGGAGACAGATGGAGGGAAGAACTGGGTGGGAATGGGGATGGGGAAGAAAATAGGTGGCTGGTTCAGCATCAGGTGTGGGGAGACAGGGGCCAGGCGTTCAGAAGAATACATGGAAATCAGCAACTTATGGGGGTTGGGAAGCGGGGAGCATCTCAAGAATGTTTAGGAGTGGAAATATATACTATGTTTTAATGTGTGTTCACCTTAAGAATTATGTACTCAGGGTTGGTGGGATGGCTCAGTAGGTAAAGGCTCTTGCTGCCAAGCCGGGCAATGTGAGTTCAATTTCTGAGACATGGTGGAAAGCAGGAACTGACTCTTGAGTAAGTTGTCCTCTAACTATCACATGGGTACACACAAACACGTGTGCACACAGACACATGTGGGCACACACACAGCTATTCACCCACATTTTCATTATGGATGAAATGCTCTTAAGATCGTCTGAGGTGTGAAAGTGGGCATGAGTTTAAGTAAGTTAAGATTTCTGTGAGCTGGTCAATACTAAAGCCAGATGAAGCACACTGTACAGTTTATTATTTTATTTTGTAAATGTTATTGAATTTTTCATAATAATTTTTAAAGTTTTCGATCTGTTTTGGCCATTGAGGGTTTTTTTTTTTTAATAGCTTAGGGAACAACGCTTTAAATATTGGATGACATAGAGAACACTGAAGGTTATATTAAAATTCTTCAATGAAATGCACCAGTTCCCAGGGCAGAAACGGCATCTGGATGCAGCAGCGAGGCCCACTTGTTTGTACCCCAGGATAGAAATTACAGTGTTTGTTTAAACCCAAATTGAACAAACCCGACACTGTGAGGAAGCAGACTTCCTTAGCCACGTTGCTGGCAGAAGCCCCTGCCTCAGCGGGTGCGCACATCTAGATTCTTGGATGTTCATCAGGACCAGATTGAGTCTTTAGGGCTTCACCCATCACCAAGCAGAAGGATAGTCACGCTTTCCTCAACACATATGGCACGGGAGATTACGGCTTCCTGGTGAACATCTTAGCCTTTGGCAGTTGTGGAGAGTACACATCATTTGCTTAAGGCCAGTGGGTGGGTCCAGCTTCAATCGCCCAGTAAGCTTCCCTTTCCTAGACAAGAAATTCCAGGCTTCTGAGCTATGTGGTTCTTGGCATGAAAGAATTCCAGAAACCTGCCCCTCTCCCCGTCTCCGCAGCATGTTCCTGCAGTCAGTCACCCAGCCTCTTACTATAAGTGCAAACCTTTGAGGGGACTGAAGAGACGGCTCAATGGGTAAAGTACTTGCAGAGAAAGCAGGACACCTGGAGCTTAGCCCCCCAGAATCCACATGAACAACAGGCAGGGCTGGTGTCCTGCTTGCTATCCTGTGCTCCGGAGGCAGAGATGCAGGGAAAGGCAAGCCAGGAGCAAGCTGATTGGCCAGACTGACTACCTGAAGTGTGTGAACCCTGAGTTCAGTGAGAGACTCTGCCTCAGTTTATAGAGCAACTGAGAAAAACACCCAACATCAAACTTCAGCCTTCACACAAGCATACACCTGCACACCTGCACACACAGATGAGGGCATGCATAAACACAGGTACATACCACATGTGAGCGCACACACGCAAATCTCTGCTAAGACATCAATGGTAATACAAAACCATGGGCAGCTGCTCTTAGGAGTTGTACTCAGAATCTCACAGGAGAATAAAGGCAAAGGCAATTTAAATTATGTTTTTAATATCTCCTGATGTTGCCCTACTATTTAGAAAAGATCCTAAATTTACATATTACTCACTTGAGGAAGTGGCAAATCTACCACCATTATCCTTTTTCCCTATCACTCACAGAAATCCAGCTACATCTCTACCATGTTCTAGCACACTAGAATCCCCACCGCCTCCACCTTTCACTCTTCATCCCCACCTCCTCCCTGAAGTTGGACTGCTAAGCCCCTACTTTTCCAAGAAGCCTAGATCCTGTTGGAGTAAACTTGATACAGATAGAAAACAAGTTAGCCCAGATTAGATTTGAACTTTCACTCACGGTCTTTAAATTTTTCCATTCCCTGTGTACTGTGTGTCGGGATACCCACAACTCAGAATAGGAGAAGGGAATGAGTGAGATCACATATAAAATGACTACTGTACAATAGGCGATGTACTAATACTGCTATATTGCTTCTCACTTCTAAATCCAAATCTTATAGCCTGCTTTAAAAAAACAAAAACAAAAACAAAAACCAATGAAGATGAGCCCTCTAAACATTTCTCCATGGCCAGCAAACACAATGTTTTGTCAGTAGAGGATGCTAGAAGAACACAGTTAGAGGGTGGAATTTTCCCCCTGGTTCCTTTGTGCTCTCTGGCAGGATCTTTACCATTCACAGTTCCTGCTGTGCAAATGTCTTTCCTAGGGCAAGGTTACTGCTGGGTGTACAACCACCCTAGCACCCAGCTTCCAAAGAGTACATGACTTATTCAGTGCTGCAAGCCTACCGCATAAACGGCTTCTCCAATGCCAATGCAGCAGGGAGACGTTACCCTGAGCCCAACTCCTGCAGTGAATCGATTCTCCAATGTCCTACTTCTGCTGTAGACTCGATACCTAGCAGCTTACGTTAGCACCACCTCAAGTGTCTGCAATGGAGGACAGTACCCAGACACTTACCCATCTTAGGATGGGTACAATATCCTGGCTGATCCTTTGTGGAATTGGCCTAATCCTTGGCAGCTTCCCTCACTAACCTGGAGGCTGAGTTCCTAGCAAAGCCCACCTGCTTGTGACCTCAGTGAATCCATTATTCAGGGAACCACAGTGATCTCTTTTGGCTTGGGGGTTGGGGGAGGAGCTTTTCATGAGTACTTTATCAGTCTGAGTGGTAGTTCTTCCCACCTTTATCTATAGCCTTATATTCTGTCGAGCTCTCTTTGCTTCTAAATAACCAGTTCCTTGTTTCTTCAACCCACTGATGTAACTAAAAAATTATGTTGTTCGTGTTTTATTTTGTTCTGTCTTGTGAAACAGAGTCTTATGTAGCACTGGTGGGTCTGAAACACACCATGTAGACCCGACTGAGCCTCAGTCTCATGGGCAGTCTTCCAGGCTCTGCTTCCTAAGTGCTGAGTTAGAAATTCTCCTTTTTAAGAAATTGCCTTGTGGAATTATTGTGTGGTCTCTGTCTTCCACTTGGACTTCAAATGATACCGGTGTACTGTCCCTGGTAGGTGAGTTCAAGACAGAGAGAGCTCAGTCTGGAAAACCTCTTATAATTCTGTCATCTAGGTCTAAGACTTAAGCATCTCCATTTTAGAACATGTTAGTTCTCCTGATAACAAAAAGTACAATGTATGCCTTATTAATACCAAGAGACATAACAATCATGAAGCCCTTGGCATATGATATTATAGATTCATATAAAAGCACGGCTAGACTCAGAGCCAGCAAGAGTCTCGGCTTCCATCGAATGGCATTTATTCCGCAATAGTGTCCCCCGCTGACTTGCTTTCTAAAGCATTCTTTTTGATTTCATCGAGTTTGTTCTTTTCTGGAATGTCCTTCAGTGTGGTTTCATGAGAAGCTGCTGGAGGAGATCAGAGATGAGATTGCTTTATCTCTGGGAAACAGAATGTTCTTAGACCTCAGGAAAAGTCTGTGGCAAGTTGTCTGCATTAGTGGTTGCTAAAGAAACAACACAACAGGAACAGCCTGGACAACAAAGGTTGAAGTGCTAACTCTTCTAAGCTGGTAATCATTTTAATTTCCTGTCAATGGGATGCTGTTGAGAAATGTGTCTTAAAATTAAGGACAGTCCCTTTCCCAATGAGTCACTGGTAATTGGTGCCTTTGAAAAGACTGAGCAGGACTTATGACTCGGGGTTTCTTTCTTAATTTGCATTTTTAATTAGATGAGATCTCAAAGGGTTTCTGAACCTTTTTTCTTTTCGCCTCTTGCGTTGCCTTTTTTGGGTTGTTGCTCCGCAATTAGAATTTGTAACAAATGAGTTGCCTGCATATAAATGTCAGCTCTGAGGTAAAATATTATTGTTGCTGAAGAACAGAGCAGGGCTCTGACCATAGCTTTTTAAATGAAAGCACATTCCTCTAAAGACAGATAATCAGCTGGGCCAGGAGAATGGAGACTAAGATTTAACAACAGTTAAAGTCCTTTGAAGGAGTCGCTTTCTCTATGGATGTTGGAATGATTCCTGATGCTAGCATACAACCCCACTTCAGAGAACTCCAAATCCCTATCCAGATCTGCACAGAATGAGGAAGGAGACAAATTGGGGAACCAACAAGAAGGAGCTGGATCGGTCAATTTCACAATGACTTCTGGGCAAAGTGCTTTTGGTTGAGTCTGGTTTCTTTCTTTCTTCTTTTCTTTCTCCCTTCCTTCTTTCTTCTCTTTCTTTCTTTCTTTCTTTCTTTCTTTCTTTCTTTCTTTCTTTCTTTCTTTCTTTCTTTCTTTCTGTCTGTCTTTCTCTCTCTCTCTTTCTATCTTTTTTCTTTCTGTCTGTCTCTCCATCTCTATGTCTCTCTCCCTCTTTCCCTTCCTTCGTGTCTTTTATTTATTTTTACTCTTAAGTGTGTGTGTGTGTGTGTGTGTGTGTGTGTGTGTGTGTTGCCTGGCGTGGGTGCTGGGAAATAAACCTGGGTCCTCTGCAAGAGAAATGTATGCTCTTAGGTTCTGAGCCATTCCTTCAGACCTTGAATCTTGTTCGAATGTTGAAAAATAACAACAGGGTGCTATCTAACTAGCCACAGATGGGTGAGCTGAAACAATCATTGTAGAGTTAGTTTTCCAACTCTAAACCCCGCTCATTCACTCATGGTTGCAAAGCCCCCACTACGCACTCTAAGCCTGGTGTGCAGAACATACATGGCTCATTGCTTCTATGGTCATAGTATGCACAGACGCAACTGCTAAACGTGCAATGGACACAGGAGAAGCAGAGGGAGCATCTGCCATTCTAGGCCAAGATCAGCTAAGCTATTTTTAAAGGCTCCTAAAGAAGACAATGCTGTAAACTCCCATGACAACCCACTGAGCACACTGCCAGGAACCATTTCCTCCCGTCCAGCCTGAGCCCCTCATTCTATGGCTAAGCCATTGCTCCCTTGCTCTGTGCTCGGCTGAGAGAGAAAACAGCTGCTCCTCATCCTGCTTAGGTGAGCCTTTTATAGACTTCAAGACATTGTCTGCCTTCTGTCTATGTGTGACAAGAGAGAAACAGAGCTGCCAACAAAGATAACAATAATAATTTTTACTTGGAGATGGAATTATTATTGCTATGGTTACTCATAGGATCTTTTTTTTTCCCCAATGGGAAAAAGACATTTATTCAGAACTGTACTTCTAAGAAGAACAAAGTGCTAGTGAGTCCACCATGCTTCAGATGTCTTGTTTACACAGAAACGTCAAACGAGGACTGGCCAAAATATGTCCCATTGCCATTTGGACTATGGTGCAGAACATGATAAAAACCAGTCCTCCTCTCAATTTCTGGGCTTCAAATGTTGAATGTTTGAGCTAAATAGAATCACCATATTATTAAATCAGGGACTTTGAGGACAGAAACAAGAGTGTGACTTAGAAGTTATAGCCATCACTAGGAGAAAAGGAATCTAATGTGTGTGTGTGTGTGTGTGTGTGTGTGTGTGTGTGTGTGTGTGT